>JAJHSJ010002137.1:0-31471 GCA_021015155.1 Magnolia officinalis | reverse complement strand
GAGCACGTGGTCTATTGCGATAGTCAAAGTATTATAACACTTGAGCAAGAATCCAAGTCAGCATTCCTAGTCAAAACACATAGAGATTCAGTATCACTGGATCAGGGGTATTTGGAGGTTATTACTTTGCAATTTATATTTTAGCGCTTCTACATCCTCGTAATCGGTGAGATCTATCTGTCTTTTATTCTCTCATTGTTTATCCACTCCTGCATGAGTGAAGATGGTTGTAACATTCCACTTTGTTTCGACAAGAAAACAAATGTGTTTGATTTGAGAGATTTATTCAATGATAACAAAGAAAGAGTGAGAGAACATTGATCACATTATTCTGAGTTCATTTACATCGTCGGATTCCACTGATTCTGAAAACAAAGCACAATCAATTAAAACAGATAAGATAGCCTGATAGAAAATTCGGCAGCATTCCAACGCTATTTTGGTCATCTCCTAGATACTTAGGAGGAATTGTTGATTCGATCAGACAATCTCTAAGGAGATAAAAATTTCGGCAACATAACGGCGCTATTTCGATCATCTCCCAATACTTAGGAGGAATTGCTGATTTGATCAGCCCTCTCGGGCTTGAAATCATATCTAAGCATCATCCTAGTCATTCTTCCTTGAGGCTTCTTTGAAATGTGGAGCGATCCCGCTAAATGGGTTAAAGAACTCGCCCAGAATATAAGATTGAGAGGTTTCTACCATCCGATCAGCTCGAAACTTTACATGCAGCCTTGGGACCACAAATTATTAGTACACGTCAAATTTCAGATCCTGGATCCTTCTGGAAATGGACAAACTAACAGATCAGCCCCTGAAATCCTGATTTGGGGCCCGCTTGATATTTGGATATACTTCAAACTCGGTCTCAACGCGTTAAATAAGCTGAAAATGCAGATGGACGGAGTAGATTTCCCATGAACATCACATTGAGACCATATGTACATCGCATGTACATGAAGTCCAAGTGCACCGGCCATGCACGAGATTTCCCAAAGTCGGTTAGCGGCTGCTGACTAATTTCTTCTTCTTCAAATTTCAAATACACACAGCATCTTCACTTCAATCACCGTTTTTAGTGTAGTGGGTCCACTAACTACTCCATTGAGTGATCTGAACCGTCCATTCTCTTTAGAGGATGGGCATTACCCTGGCCTAGCTCTTCTTTTGTCTCCATGCAAGTGATTGCACGATTTTAACCGTTGAATACGGAATGGATGGCGGAGTAGATAACCTTGCGGGCCACGCTGATTTCATTTCAAAATTGGTCCTTATTGGTGGTTTGTTTCCTTGAATTCAATGGACGGAGTGGATTTTCCATGCATCTTCAATAAATGGCCACCGAAATTCACAGAGTCGACGTACGTCGACTCTGTCTCAAAATAAAGCTTCCGTCCTTTTGTTGTGTGCCTTCATCATTCAGCAAATGACTTATCTGAGTCGTCCATCTGATAGAGAGAGAAAAACCAATCAGACCCATGATAATCTTTCTTGGCCATGCTCCTCCATATGATTGTTATGGCGATCGTAAACGGATCGTTAAGCTGCTTTTGTGGCTTGATTATCTAGGTGGGCCACATCATCAGATGACCAAAACCCATCATTGATGGTCGAAATCTAGAGAGGAACATGGTGGACGGTGTGGATTTCTCGAAAGTCTGTTGTACTAGACCGCACCAATAATGCAGCAGAAGGAAAGATGAAGTTCTTCCTTTGTTTAAGCATGGCTGAAGTTTCCGGCTGGTTGCACGGATCGCCCAACGGAATTCTTCCCTCGAACGATATAACGTTACTATATGGCTTGCAGGAATCATCACTTAGACAAATTCCCACTTCTGTTGTGTGGGTCACGCGTTAGTTGCGCGGACGGTGGAATTGCAACTTCGTTGCCCGGGTCGCGCAATAGTGACTTCCAATGCGCGGGTCACGCGATAACATTTCTTTCTCTCTCTCTCTTCTCACGTCTTCTTCATGTCCTGGTCTACCAATTGATCCAACCCATCTAATGAATCAGGGAGGGGTATTTATAGGCCCCACCACTCTTAGAAAGTGGTGATCACTACCACTTATCCCTTCACATTTGGACATCTTCGTCTCTTAAACTATGGTCTCCACCAAACTTCCTCTTAAATAGTGGTGTACAGCCTCTCTTTACTAAAATGACACATGTGCATGTTTATTACCAAAATACCCTTTCTAATCCCTTTTACTGAAATACCTAAACTACCCTTGGACACTGACTTTTACCAAAATACCTAAACTACCCCCTAGACATGGATTTTTACCAAAATACCCCCGACATGGATTTTTACCAAAATACCCCCTGGACATGGATTTTTACCAAAATACCCCTGACATGGATTTTTACCAAAATACCCCCGACATGGACTTTTACCAAAATACCCCCGATGTGATTTTTACCAAAATACCTCCGGACATGGAATTCTCTGACCACTACAATGAGATTTTTTTTTTATGCCTCAACATACTTCATAGTGAATTGTTGATCTGGACGAGGTTCCGTGGTTTTTACCTTTTTGAGGGTTTTCCACGTAAAAATCTCTTGTGTGGTGTGTGGTTTATGCTTTGATTTATTGCATTGCTTTATTATCCATAATTCTGGTTTGTTCTGGGAGGCTAGATCCTAAGGTTTTGTGCAAGGGCCCCCAACAGTGCCTGCTCATGCAGTATAATATAGACTTATAAAAATCATATTATCCAAAACTCCCGTGGGATACTCTACGTGGAGCAATGTTCCATCACATGTGAAACATATATATTTTACATTTAAAACACATTTTTAAGTGGCAACCAAACAGGGCCTAAATCTTCACCGTTTATTGGCTCTGGCCTGCCAGCTCTAGCCCCAAGAAGGTTGGTCTAGTGGTCCTATGATAGAGGTCTATCAATCAAGTGTACAGTTAGAAATGGGCCATTCTTTGAAAGGTCTGGGTCACCCAGAGCATGCCCTATTATTTATGTTCTTAGAAATCAAGTCTTGGACTTACCTGCTTGGTAGTTGGGCTTCTAATTTTGGACCCAGGTCCACACATTAACATAATTGACGCTGGGATGAATGTGATGAGGTTGGTAAGCGTCTTCCTCAAGGATAACTACTCCGAATTCACATAGCTTCTCTGGACTCTTCACATAGACTTCCTGAATCCACAAGCAAAAACTAAGAAAAATAAAAATAAATTCTATAAAATTCGTAATTTGATTGATGAATGAAATATAACGAATTCGCAACTCTTTAAATAGGAATACTAAGCAATGAGAGAAATTTCATAATCTAACTACAACTAAAATGCCTAAAATTCATAACTTACTATAAATAGTAAACTTACTATTTATAAATGGTCGTGATGTCTACTAGTACGCAAGGTTTTTGGCCAAAAATAGTCAGTGTCCTATTTGGCTTATCGGAATTAAAACAGGGAAACGACCATCAATCTTATGGTATTTTGCCAATCGGGCTTGCGCAACCCGGCATAGTGGGGTTGGGTGGCTAAAGTAGCTCGTCCTGCCCTCGGAATCATATATGGTATGTCAAATAACTCATTTTGAATTGCAAGATACGCCCGATTTAAGGTCTAATGGTCCGGATCACTTCTGTTGTCGACTGGGCCTTTTCTGATCCATCTTGGCCATGAAACTATCCGCAACCCCCTCTACTTCAATCATACACTAACTTATACTAGGTTTCAATGGAAAATGTTGACAATCTTGGTAATGTTAGGCCCATTTATTTATCAGCATTTGAAACTCATGCCTGGGCCAACCGAAAGGTTGCGTCTCACATGAGGAGTACATGGGACACAACAAGTTGCATCAGGTGGGCTAGACCATGGACAACAAGTTGATCCAGTCATTAAGTAGGCCACACCTGTATTTTGAATTAGAAAAGTTGTTGTTTATGGTGTGTTCCACCTGATGCAATATTTGTGTCCCATGTACTCTTGGTCTACCCCTATACCTTCGCGGGTCCCATACATTACAGGCCAGACAGGCCCATTACTAGCCTTACCTGGCAGCAATTACGTTGCTAATGCCACCCACAATAATCGCTACAACACATCACACAGAGCTATATAGGGTGACCATTTATGCCCTGTTTGGCCGCTGCTTCAAAATGAGTTCATTTCATTTTAATTAATAAGTAATTTTGTATTAGGGATCTTACCAAGGCCAAGAACTTCTGACGAAGGAAACGCAGTGATAGTCCTTATAGAGGATAGGAAGCCATCTCTTATAATCCTTTGACATGCCAACTACTACTGCAACATGTACCACTATCTGCTCCCAGACATAATAGTGTTGAGATTTTGTACTGCGGAATCACACAGATTTAGATCTAGGATAACAATCCAATGACACCAAGCACACACAAGAGAACACAGATTTAATGTGGAAAACCCTTGCGGGAAAAGACCACGGCACAAAGCGACAGATCTCCACTATGAAAATAGAAATTACAAAGAGAGAGGACTTACCCGATTCGAACAACCTCGAATCTCACCCTTGCTACACCCTTTAGAAACCCTAAAATCCTTTTAGGAACCCTTGGAACTCCTTTAGAAAGCCTTAGAATACCTCCCAATCCCGCATACACCCCTTTATATAAGTTTAGAAAGAAGTAAAATCGGAATAGGAAACAAAAATCGCAAAATCTGCATTTCCGCAGAAAATCTGCGTAACATCTTCGATGCCATCGAAGGTCCATCGATGTCATCGAAGACGGACCAAAACTGTCCAGCGACCAGGGGTGAAAAATTCTGTGAATTATCGATGGCATCGAGCAACCGTCGATGTCATCGATGACTAGCTTCGATATCATCGAAACCCTGTCGATATCATCGACAGACCACCGGACATATTTAAGACATCTGTTGTTCACTCCCCAAGTATAGGGTTGTGATGTAGTAATAAACTCAATAAGACCGAGGTCAAATCCACAGGGACTGAAACCTGTACATAATCTGAAACTAAGTAGCAATAGAACTAGAATAAGATGAAATCTAAATCAAATGAATTTGAGGGAATAATAGTGAAATATTGACCTAAAACTTGTAAAAATAAAGGTGAGAACTGGGGTATCAAGGATCCACTTGTAGCAATTGGGAAGCTACCTTGCAGTGATTCAAGGACACAATTGGAATTAGAATCCTATCCTATCGAATTGGTACGAAGAGATTTGTCAGATCTCTGAACTTCTCATGAATCTAATCCTCAATATATAAGAACGGCAAAAATTTGGAAGTGATTGCATCACCTAATTAACCATGCCCAGGAGACTATGGCAAACAACAACAATTTACCAACCTTACAGCCAATCATAAGAGAATTGTACAAGTTAGGAAAGGTTCTGTCACACTACCATGCCCATGAGACGATGGTGAATAACAAGTCTTACTAATTTCACAATTTCAATAATGGAAGGAACATACTTAAAGCTATCGCAGATCCATTATAATTTAAGTCACAACAAACCATTAAAAACTAAAAGCATACCTTTATAGTCAAACTAGAATCCAAAATAGTTTAATAAACATGAATCAAAGCAAAGCAACCATCCTAATCACGCTACAAGCTTCACCTCTTAGCCCCAGCCAAGAGGTTTAGCCTAGCAACATGATTAGGCTAAATCCCTTAAACAAAAATAATCTAAACTAAAAGAAAAATAAAATAAAAGAAAGAACTCCTTCTGTGCTTCCTGTCCTAGCCGAGCTTTTTTCCTCCTCCTTTCTTTCTTCTCTCTTCTTTTTATAACAAAGTTAGGAAAGGTTCTGCCACACTACCATGCCCATGAGACGATGGTGAACAACGGGTCTTACTAATTTCACAATTTCAATAATGGAAGGAACATACTTAAAGCTATCGCAAATCCATTGTAATTTAAGTCACAATAAACCATTAAAAACTAAAAGCATACCTTTATAGTCAAACTAGAATCCAAAATAGTTCAATAAACATGAATCAAAGCAAAGCAACCATCCTAATCACGCTATAAGCTTCACCTCTTAGCCCCAGCCAAGAGGTTTAGCCTAACAACATGATTAGGCTAAATCCCTTCAACAAAAATAATCTAAACTAAAAGAAAAATAAAATAAAAGAAAGAACTCTTGTGCTTCCTGTCCTAGCCGAGCTTTTTTCCTCCTCCGTTCTTTCTTCTCTCTTCTTTTTTATAACAAAAACAGGTCGGTGAGAACAGTGGAGTCGGTGCGAAACTCATGTGTAAAGCTTCTGCAGTTTGCGGCCGAACAGGACTCTATTTCTGCGTAACCAGAGAGAAAAACGGATCTCTTCCACTGAGTTGTTAGTGGGGCCCACTTCAGTTGGCGTGTAGGAAATCCACTCCGTCTATTGCGTTTGCAGCAAGATTTCAGCTGAAAATAACCGATTTTGGAATGTTTTTTATGCAGCCCATGGTAGAAATTACGATGCAATCAGTGCAGGTTGTCCGATTGTGACCGTTGAACTTAACACGTGTGCGTGCATGGGTACACGAGATCAACATGGGTCTGACTATATCGCTCCCCTCTTCATTATAGACGACTCGGATTGCCTATTTGGTCCACAAAGATGGCCCGTCGAGATCACCTGCAGCCTCCATTTCACAGGCCGAACAAAGGACGCAATTTTCTCTTGCGTTAGTGGTGTCGGTGGGCCCACTATCTTATTTTGATGGTAAATCCAAACTGTCCATTGTCTGTATAATGAAAAACCGGTCGTATTTTTAGATTTTTTGTCTTCTGTTGTGGCCCACAGAATCCATGCTTCAGTCGTCCGACTTGCGTTTGGGACTTCCTATACATGTGTTGTTCGTGAAAACCAGACAAATGATCAGTGTGTTGGTCCGTTTGACCTCCTGATCTCGTTGAACGGAGTAGATGCTCAAAACGTATGATGATGGTGGTCCACTTGACATCGACCGCTCTTCCCCTGCGAACGTAAAAACGGATATTTCCATTTTTATGAAGAAAGCTCAGTCAAATTGAGTTTGACCGGCTTGAGTGGTTTAGTGCACTGCATCTGCCTGTGTACCCTATGTACACACAATGTAGTGTGGGGTCTAGCACGATGTACTCGAGGGATCCGCTCCATCCATCCTTCCTAGTACTTCATTCAACATGTTGAAACAAAGATTGAGACATATCCAGATATCAGGCGGGCCCTAATTCATAGATCTATGGTCTGATTTGTCCGTTGGGCCACTTCTCGGAGTATCCATTAGCTGAAAATTAGTGTGTACGGTTTATTCATGGTCCTCAGGCTATGTATGAAGTCTCGAGCCGAACAGATAGTGAATTTTAAGCATTAATTCCATGCTTTTAGCACCCCATTTCAATCCAAGCTTGTAAATCCATCTTGCAACATAAAAAGTAACTTCATAATCAAGTTCAAAATATTAATCCATCAATCAGAAAAATTATAAACATTGAGTTCCATGGGTGTATAGTGTAATCTCGGCTTACCAACATTAAGATTCGTTTCGTTATTTCATGATATGATTGGAAACCAACAAGAGCATTCAAGACACCCAAAACCTAAACTAAAACGTGCCTCATAGATCATTCTGTTTCTTTCTTTCGGCTTTTGATTTTTCTATTAAAAGTCACGCCAAGGAGGGGAATTAAGTCCTTACCTATAGGGAGCAAACCTATGGTAAAGACCAGTCGCCCATTAATTTTTAAATGTCAACCTTGGGGAATCAAGTCATCACCTGTAGGGAGCAAACCTATGGTGAAGACCATTCGCCCAATCCTTTCCAAAGGTATGTGGTTTTTTTTTTTTTAAATTAAATTCATCATGATGGGCAAATTTTCCAAGCTGGTTCCTTACATGCTTAGTGATTACCAAGTTAACCCTTCAATATCAAACTGAAACCTTAATGTAAAAGTGAGATGTGACATGTGGAATCATGACTCAATTAATGTTTAAAACCTCTAATCATGGATTAACAGTTCGAACTTAAGTGTGAAATCAAATAAATGAATCCAAGAGTCATAAATTACCAACCTCACTTATCTTATAATTATGAATCAAAGATGGCCATCAAAATCACTTTGAATTTACAAGAATTTTCCAGAAAAATTTAAAAATTTTCATAATTTTTGCTCAAGATTAAGAAAATACTGATTATGCAACCTAATCTCCCACCCCAACCTAAAATTTACATTGTCCTCAATGTAAAAGATATAAGCATGTAATGCACATGAGACAACAAAAGTAAAGGAAAAGTGATGGGAAGATAGTACCTGGAGAATGAATCGAGAGAGAGACTTTCCAAGAGATAGCAATATGAAAGCCGGTCAGCACGAGGGTGAAGACATGAAAGCAAACTATCCTAAAACAATGTAGAAAGCAAACTAACCTAATGGCATAAAACCATCTAACCTAGAATAGTATAAAGCAAACTACTCTAGTCCTATGAAAGCAGGGAAAAACTACTCGATCATGCCGCAAGGTTCCTCTTCCGGCCAATATTGTGATAAATTTCTCAGTAGGTTTCTAAACAGGATCATCCAAAAGCCCTTTGTGCAATAGGCATGGATGCACTGGAGCTTGACTTTCTAAAGAAACTTATGTACCTCATAAAGAAAATTTTGTTGAAACGCTTGAGGTATCCAAAAGATATATGATTCACCTGTGACAGAAAAAGTTTCAAATTTAGTATTCCATGGTGAATTAGAGACTATAGGTAGATCAAATTGAGAAAAATTTCAGGAAGTGGTGTAGTCTCAACACATTTCGAAGTTCCAAACTTTGGTTCAATTTTCAGCTCCTCCTCCCTTAATGGTAAACAGTGAAGATCTAGGGAGGGAGGGGCTTTAGAGTAAGGGTTCTCTCGGTCCGTGATAACTACCAAGATGTTGTCTTGTAAGGCATTTACTATGTCTCTTATCATGGGATCGTTTGAATCTGTAAAGTGAGCCAAGCAATCATCCAAAGCGTTGGGAAATTCATCTGAGAGTGATTCGTTTAAGTTTGCGATACGCTGCCCAAAGAATCCATCATCTTTAAAGGTAAATGGAGGTGTGCTCTATTGCTCCAGCCCTGCACAGACAGATTGAGGGTCAGTATACGAAGCATTGATATATGGAATCTGTTCATCGATACTACTTAGAAGAGGCCTTGAATCGTCAAAATTCAATAGTTCAGATGGTGGCCTCTACTGGGTGGTTTCAAATTCCAGAGTCGTATCAAGTAACTCGTTCATCTCTTGAATCATATCATCATGTAATTCAGGGAAGTGGTCCAAACATGTCTCACACGAGATAGAAGGGTTGGTTGTAAGGAGCTCATCCACTTTTAAATCAGATATGTTAGGTGAGCGGAGTAGCTCATTATGACTACTCTCTTCGTGCACTTCTTGATCATTGACCTGGACTAAAACTTGAGATTAATTCCAGGGGAACGGGGGTTGCACATTCATGATCGTCATCCCAATACTCATCATATTCTGTTCAGTGCAGTGGCATTTGAGATGGGATCACCTTCCTCACATTCTATTCCCAGATTGGGTTGAGGTTCATATAAACCAATCTCTTCCTCATCATTGAAATCTAGTGTATCCTGTGAGTGAAGTATATCATCATCATTATATTTGAAAAAACACCCATGTATCTCCACCATTCTTTTGAACAATCATCGAGATCGACTCATCGGGGAATTGAACTGTATGCTCATTAATGGAATCCAACTCCTCATTCCAAATTCCAGATTTCTTCAAAAGCGAGTGAGGATCACTTTCCTCGCATTGTATTTCTAGATTGGATTGGAGTTGGGATGAGCGAGCTTCCTCTATCCTATCGAGGCACGAATTGAGAGCTTCCATTGCTTTTCTAATTTCTGCAAGACACTCCATGTTATGCTGAAATGAATTCTCTTGAATTGTTTCTGGTTGGTTCTCAAAGGTAGGGTATCCAAGAGAATAATCATTACAACATGTTGTTGGTTCATCTTCCCAGTTTTGATGGTTCCACTGGTTATAGTCATACTAATCATACATGGGAGAATATGATCACTACAAGAAAAACGGGCAAAGGCTATGGACTAGATCCGTAGTAAAAGCCCTTTTGCTACGGATCTAGTCCGTGGCACGTCCGTCGCAATTGGTGGGGTAGCTAAAGGTCGAGCTACGGACAATATCCGTAGCAATAGATACAATTAGCTACAGATTGTGTCCGTAGCAATAGATACATTTAGCTACGGATATGATCCGTAGCAATAGATACAATTAGCTACCGATTTTATCCGTAGCAATATACACAATCGCTACGGATATTCTCCGTAGCTATAGACAGAAATAGCTACGGATTTATCCGTAACCATATATAGAAATAGCTACGGATATAATCCGTAGCAATAGATACCAATATTTACGATATTTGCAGCACTACATACCAATAACTACGGATATAGTCCGTAGCTATAGATACCAATAGCTACGGATTATATCCGTAGCTATAGATAGTAATTGCTACCGCTATGGATTATATTTCGTAGTTATTTTCCCTGTTTTCATTGCAAGAACCTGCTATGATTTATAACTCATCTAAGCTTAATGCAATTAAAGAAAAAAAATGATGCATTTGTTACAATAACAATCAAATCTATAATGCATCCTACATTCACACTTCTAAATAAATAATACTTCACTTTACTCAACCTATCATAAGAATTACAACTAAGGCGTGCCCTCATGCATTAAATAATGCTCGCGCTTTTACAGAATTTTCTTTCTTCAGACGGTCAAGTTTCAGCAAACATAGAAGATACAGTTTCTTCTTTCCTTGAAACTGCATAAGTAACTTCTGTAGACTTCGACAAAATATCACTTTCAAGTTTCAAAACCCTTCCCTTGAGAAAATGAATTTCATCATCCAAACTTCTTTAGCTTGTCAGCCTGTATAAAACAACAATTGTAGACACAATCAAACAAGCATGCCTTCGTACACATCTCAAAAGGAAGAAAGACCAAAAAAAAAAAAGAGCTGAAAAAAATAATTATATATAAAGAAATCAAAAATGTACTTACAAATCTTCTACTAAACTATAGCAAAATCCATAGGTTAGGTTATCGATTATAAGTTATATGTTAAGGTTTAGTTTATAGGTTTAGGAAATCGGGTTCGGTTTCAGGATCGGGTTTAGGTTTGGGTTTTCAAGTTTAGGTTTAGGTTTAGGTTAGGGAGTTGAGATTAGGATTAGGTGTGGGTTTAGGTTTAGGAATTAGAGAATACATTTAGGTTAAGGTTTAGGGAATTGAGAATAGGTTAAAGTATAGGTTTAGGAAATCGGGTTCATGTTCAAGATCGGGTTTAGGTTTGGGCTTTCAAGTTTAGGTTTAGGTTTAGGTTTAGGTTAGGTTAGAGAGTTGAGATTAGGATTAGGTGTAGGTTTAGATTTAGGGATTTGAGAATACATTTAGGTTAAGGTTTAGGGAATTGAGAATAGGTTAAGGTTTAGGTTTAGGAAATCAGATTCGGGTTTGGGATCGGGTTTAGGTTTGGGTTTTCAAGTTTAGGTTTAGGTTTAGGTTAGGGAGTTGAGATTAGGTAGGTGTAGGTGTAGGTTTAGGTTTAGGGATTTGAGAATACATTTAGGTTATAGGTATAGGTTCAGGTTTAAGTTTAGGTTAAGGTTAAGGTTTAGGTTTAGGTTATAAGCTATAGGTTTAGGGAATTGAGAATAGGTTAAGGTTTAGGTTTAGGAAATCGGGTTCGGGTTCGGGATCGGGTTTAGGTTTGGGTTTTCAAGTTTAGGTTTAAGTTTAGGTTAGGGTGTTGAGATTAGGATTAGTTGTAGGTTTAGGTTTAAGGATTTGAGAATACATTTAGGTTTTAGGTCATAGGTTTAGGTTTTAGGCTTAGGTTTAGGTTTAGGTTTAGGTTAGGTTATAGGTTAAGGTTTAGGAAATTGAGAATAGGTTAAGGTTTAGGTTAGGAAATCGGGTTCGGGTTTCGGGTTCAGGTTCGGGTTCGGGTTCGAGATCGGGTTTAAGTATGGGTTTTCAAGTTTAGATTTAGGTTTAGGTTTACGTTAGGGAGTTGAGATTAAGATTAGGTGTAGGTTTAGGTTTAGAGATTTGAGAATACATTTAGGTTTTAGGTCATAGGTTTTGGTTTAGGTTAAAGTTATAGGTTTAGGTTTAGGTTAAGGTTTAGGTTTAGGTTATAAGCTATAGGTTTAGGGAATTGAGAATAGGTTAAGGTATAGGTTTAGGAAATCGGGTTCGGGATCGCGTTTAGGTTTGGGTTTTCAAGTTTAGGTTTAGGTTTAGGTTAGGGAGTTGAGATTAGGATTAGGAGTAGGTTTAGGTTTAGGGATTTGAGAGTACATTTAGGTATTAGGCTTAGGTTTAGGTTTTAGGTTTAGGTTGAGGTTTAAGTTTAGGTTAGGTTTAGGTTTAGGTTTAGAGAATTGAGAATAGGTTAAGGTTTAAGTTTAGGAAATCGGGTTCAGGTTCGGGATTGGGTTTAAGTTTGAGTTTTCAAGTTTAGGTTTAGGTTTAAGTTAGGGAGTTGAGATTAGGATTAGGTGTAGGTTTAGCTTTAGGGAATTGAGTTTAGGTTATAGGTTTTGGGATTTGGGAATAGTTTTAGGTTATAAGTATAGGTTTAGGTTAGGTTATAGGTTATAGGTTAAGGTTTAGGGATTTGATTTTAGGTTATAGGATTAGGTTAAGGTTTAGGTTTAGGTTATAGGTTTTGGGATTTGAGAATGGGTTTGGGTTTAGGTTATAGGTTTTGGTATATGTTTTGATTTAGGTTATAGGTTATAGGTTTAGGTTAATTATAGGTTCTTGGATTTGAGAATGGGTTCGGGTTTAGGTTATAGGTTTTGGATTTGAGAATGGGTTATGGTTTAGGTTTAGGAAATCGGGTTCATGTTCAAGATTGGGTTTAAAGTTTGGTTATAGGTTTTTGGATTTGAGAATGAGTTATGGTTTAGGTTTAGGAAATCGGGTTCATGTTCGGGATTGGGTTTAAGTTTGGTTTTCAAGTTTAGGTTTAGGTTAGGGAGTTGAGATTAGGATTAGGTGTAGGTTTAGCTTTTAGGGATTGAGTTTAGGTTGTAGCTTTAGGGAAAGGTTAGGTTTAGGTTATAGGTTTTGGGATTTGGGAATAGTTTTAGGTTATAAGTATAGGTTTTGGGATTGGAGAATGGATTCAGGTTTAGGTTTATGTTATAGGTTTTGGTTTAGGTTTAGGTTTAGGTTTAGGTTTAGGTTTAGGTTATAGGTTTTTGGATTTGAGAATGGGTTCAGGTTCAGGTTATAGGTTTTGGTTTTGATTTAGGTCATAGGTTTTGGGATTTGAGAATGGGTTTGGGTTTAGGTTATAGGTTTTGGTTAGGTTTAGGTTATAGGTTATAGGTTTTGGTTTATGTTTAGGTTAAGGTTTAGGTTTAGGTTTAGGTTATAGGTTTTGGAATTTGAGAATGGGTTTGAGTTTAGGTTATAGGTTTTGGTTTTGGTTTTGGTTCTAAGTATTGATTGAGGTTATAGGTTATAGGTTTAGGTTATATGTTTGGCTTAGGTTATGGGTTTTTGGATTTGAGAATGGGTTCGGGTTTAGGTTATAGGTTTTGGTTTTGGTTTTGGTTTTGGAATTAAGAATGGGTTCAGGTGTGGGTTATAGGTTTTCGTTTTGGTTATAGGTTTGGGATTTGAGAATGGGTTCGGGTTTAGCTTATAGGTTTTGGTTTTGTTTTGATTATAGATTTTGGTTTTGGTTTAGGATAAGGTTTGGTTTGGTTATAGGTTTTTGGATTTGAGAATGGGTTCAGGTTTAGGTTATAGGTTTTGGTTTTGGTTAGGTTATATGTTTTGGTTTAGGTTTAGGATAAGGTTTAGGTTTAGGTTATAGGTTATTGGATTTGAGAATGGGTTCGGGTTTAGGTTATAGCTTTTGGTTTTGGTTTAGGTTATAGGTCTTGGGATTGGATTTGAGAAAGGCTCGGGTTTAGGTTATAGCTTTTGGTTTAGGTTTAGGTTATAGATTTTTGGATTTGAGAATGGGTTCAGGTTTAGGTTATAGGTTTTGGTTTTGGTTTAGGTTATAGGTTTGGGATTTGAGAATGGGTTCGGGTTTAGGGTTATAGGTTTTAGGTTTAGGTTGTATAGGTTTTGGTTTTGGTTTTGGTTTTGGTTTTGGGATTTGAGAATGGATGGGGTTGTTGGGTTATGTTATAGGTTTTGGTATTTGAGAATGGGTTCGGGTTTAGGTTATAGGTTTTGGGATTTGAGATGGGTTCGGGTTTAGGTTATAGGTTTTGGTTTGGTTATAGGTCTTGGTTTTGGTTTAGGTTTATGTTATAGGTTTTGGGATTGGAGAATGGGTTTCGGGTTTAAGTTATAGGTTTTGGGATTTGAAAATGGGTTCGGGTTTAGGTTTATAGGTTTGGTTTTGGTTAGGTTATAGTTTTTAGGATATGAGAATGGGTTCAGGTTTAGGTTATAGGTTATGGTTTTGGTTTAGGTTATAGGTTTTGGTTTATGTTTAGGTTAAGGTTTAGGTTTAGATTATAGGTTTTGGGATTTGAGAATGGGTTCGGGTTTAGGTTATAGGTTTTGGTTCGTTTAGGTTATAGGTTTTGGTTTGGTTTGGTTTTGGGATTTGAGAATGGATTTGGGTTTAGGTTATAGGTTTTGGGATTTGAGAATGGGTCGGGTTTAGGTTATAGGTTTTGGGATTTGAGAATGGGTTTGGGTTTAGGTTATAGGTTTTGGTTTTGGTTTAGGTTATAGGTCTTGGTTTTGGTTAGGTTTAGGTTATAGTTTTGGGATTGGAATGGGTTCGGGTTAAGTTATAGTTTTATAGGTTTCGGATTGAGAATGGTTCGGGTTTAGGTTATAGGTTTAGTTTTAGTTTAAGTTATAGGTTTAGGATGTGAGAATGGGTTCAGGTTTAGGTTATAGGTTTTGGTTTTGGTTTAGGTTATAGGTTTTGGTTTATGTTTAGGTTAAGATTATAGGTTTTGGGATTTGAGAATGGGTTCGGGTTTAGGTTATAGGTTTTGTTTTGGTTTAGGTTTAGGTTTAGGTATAGGTTTAGGTTATTGGTTTTGGGATTTGAGAATGGGTTCGGGTTTAGGTTATAGGTTTTGGTTAAGGTTTAGGTTTTTGGATTTGAGAATGGGTTCGGGTTTAGGTTATAGGTTTTAGTTTAGGTTTAGGTTATAGGTTTTGAGATTTGAGAATGGATTCGGGTTTAGGTTATAGGTTTTGGTTTTGGTTTAGGTTATAAGTTTTGGGATTTGAGAATGGGTTCGGGTTTAGGTTTAGGTTATAGGTTTTGGGATTTAAGAATAGGTTTAGATTATAATAATAGGTTTAGGTTATAAGTATAGGTTTAGGTTAGAAGTATGGGTTTTATGTTTAAGTTAAGGTTATAGGTTTAGGTTAGGTTACACGTCAAGGTTTAGGGAATTCAGTTTATGTTATAGGTTATAGGTTAAGGTTTAGGTTTAGGTTCGGGTTATAGGTTTTGGATTTGAGAATAGGTTTAGGTTTAGGTTATAGGTTTTGGGATTTGAGAATAGGTTTAGGTTATAAGAATAGGTTTAGGTTATAAGTATAGGTTTAGATTTAGATTTAGGTATTATGTTTAGGTTAAGGTTATAGGTTTAGGTTTAGGTTAAGTTTAGTTAGGGTTAAGGTTAGGTTTAGGAATTGAGTTTAGGTTATAGGTTTAGTTAAGGTTTAGGTTTAGATTCGGTTAAGGTTAAGGTTAAGGTTAAGGTTAAGGTTAAGGTTTAGGTTTAGGTTATAGGTTATAGGATTTGAGAATAGGTTTAGGTTTAAGGTGATAAGTTTAGGTTTAGGAAATCGGGATCGGGTTCGGGTTTGGGTTTAGGTTTGGGTTTTCAAGTTTAGGTTTAGGTTTAGGTTAGGGAGTTGAGATTAGGATTAGGTGTAGGTTACGGTTTAGGGATTTGAGAATATGTTAAGCTTTAGGTTTAGGAAATCGGGTCCGGGTTCAGGTTCGAGATCAGATTTACGTTTGGGTTTTAGGTTTAGGTTTAGGTTATAAGCATAGGTTTAGGTTTAGGTATTCTGTAGTATTATCTACTATTGAACCTAGTATTATCTACTACATACTAGTAACATACAATCAATATTGGGGCACCATACCATAAGCTACAATAATTTCATGTCCCCCTAAACAAGGTATCCTCCATTGATAACATATATATATATTATAAGTTTTTTTATTTCCATTTACATTCGCAAATACATTCATCATCCATCCGGATAGCTCCGACGCACATCCGTGTCTGGTCATTTAAATAAAATGAATTATCAAGATCATTTAAATAAAATCAGGTCCAATCAACAATCTGACATGGAGGATTCTATTAGTATTGTTGACGGAACCTTGTTTAAATCCAGGTTGCAATCTGTGGCCACTGATGCTATTTGTCTTTCTGTGAAGTTGGTGACGATTTCTGCATCAAACCCGGTGAAAGCAGCCCTAATGATAAAGAACATTTCTTTCCATGAATTCATTATCTCTCTCTTTTAATTTTTTAATTTTCCATTACAATAATAACTACCTGAAATCATGGCGTTTTCTCAAGATAGAAGTCCAATCCATCCCAACTTGTGCACCTGTTAGGACAAATGTAAAATGGTAACACAAAAATAAAAACATGAAAAGATGGCATCTTTACAACAAATTCCAGGGAAAAAAGAACTCTAATGGTAGACATACTGATGTACAATATTTTCGTGACTAGACATGTGACGTACAAAACCATCATCAATGATCCAACGTAGATTGTCCTGATTATAACACTGAAGCACAACGAAAGATAATTGAATACATACTGATATGTTTTTGGGCAAGGAATTGAACCCATTTTTTGAAGCTTTAAGCAGGTATTGCAATTAGCTTCAAGACTTCTGTGAATATGACAAAGAAAAGTAAAGAATAGTAAATCATGAAGGTCATTACCAACATGATGTGAAAGCAATTGTATTTCATAAACACCTACCCTTGATTGGTTCCAATCAACAAGCCTTCGCATATCCACTTTCTCATTATCCTATAAATGTTATCATCAACAAACTATTACTGATTTTCTATTAAAAAGAAAGAAAAAAAAAAGATTGAGAAAGAAATCATGACCTGCTCCTCTCACTGCACTAGTGTTGTCTCCCTTTTACTCCACTGTGTATCCACCAACCTGAGACAATTACACTTTCCTATCACTATTTCACTTCACAACACCATACTTTTTAACTAATTAAAAAAAAAAAAAAAAAAAAAAAAAACCAACTCAGCTGAGTCTCGGTTCAATTGATGGTGGGAACCATAAGATGGAATCGAGATCCATGTTCCCACATATATGGGATCATGCGTGTGAGATTAGAAAATGCCAGTAGTCCAATCTTTTGCCTTTTCTTGCTCAGTGTGGACCACTGTCATGTTCATTTCTTTTATGTCTATCGAATAGCTAGAAATTTCATCTTAGGTAGTTCTCTAACAACTTTAGGGATCAAAGGAAGTATGGCAGCCCCTTCATTCAAAATTGGTAAATAGGAAATTCATACCTTGGCAAAATAAACAGAGGAATGATACGATGCAAAGCCCACATCCTTGCATAATATACAAGGATTGTCAGTTTTGACAAGTATATAATTCCTCCAAACTCACGATCTTTAGTTGTGACCTGGGCTAAGTTCCTCTCTCTCTCTCAAGTTGTTTATTTTATTTTTATTTTTTTAAATGTAACTACTTAGCAAAAAAAACAGATACATAATACAATGCAGAATCTGCATCTTTGCACAACATACAACCCCGAGAAAGAAAACAGAGTAAAACATCAGCTCTCTCTCTCTCTCTCTCTCTCTCTCTCTCTCTCTCTCTCTCTCTCTCTCTCTCTCCTTACAAATTTACAGCTTCAATTATCATTCAGCTTCTTTCCATACTCAAATATACTGAAAAAACTCCAATGAAATCCTTAAATTTCAACATTATAGGATCCAAATCCTCAACCACAAAAACCCTTTCAAATATATATATATATATATATATATATATATTATATATATATATATATATATATATACAAAATAATAATAAAATAAAAATCCTGGCAGGTTTATCATTTGCTAGTTACATTGGGTGTTCATTAAAGCACACCGAATTCTAGCAAAAAAATCCTGTGAGTGGCTAAAATTGGCAGCATTTACTGATGCCGAGTGGGTAAAACTGAGCAGCATATGCCATTGGTAGAAGTCCTAAATGCATTCATATTAAGCACCATACTCCGTCCTTAAAACAAAAACCAAAAAAAAAAAAAAAAAAAGCACCATAGTCTGTCGGAGTTTCAAATAACTCTCTTTTTATGCTTCTCCACCTGTCACCCACATCTTGCAAACTTCTTCCACTATTCGCATGCATTTCCTGGGTCATATGTATATCTCTGATACATATAATGAAAAAAAAAAACTAGAGAAAAGGTCTTCACACCATTAGTTTTATGAATCACTAAAATTATGCATTATTTAAGGACATGGGAAGGCTTTTAAACTAAATGTAAGGGCATTTATGTAATTTGGAGGTGCATCTGTGTTGTCCCCCAAAAGTACTTTGTTTATAGATAGGACAAAACATAACTGCTTCCTCTCCATTTTATGCACTGATCAATTGTTCCAGCGGAGAAAAATCAAATATGTATGTATATCTATCCATATTGCTGTTAGAAGTCAAAATAATTTTGCTAAATTTTCATTTTTATAAATAATTTACTTTTTAAAAACTTTTAATTGACTAAAATGCCCCTTGAATCTATAACATTTTATGCTATGAGCCCAAAAAATGAAGATCCAAATCTCAGGTGGACCATATCATCGGAAACAGTGGTGATTCAACACCCTACCATTAAAAAATTCCTACAGCAACCTGTAATGTTTCTGTAATTTTTATTTGCCATCCAACATGTTGAAAAGGTCAAACAAACCTCCATGGATGGTAAAATAAATAAATAAATAAAAACAAAAAAAAAACAAAAAAATTAGCTTGATCCAAAACTTTTGAGGCCGATTAATGGTCAATCATCACCTTTTCCCATGCTATTGTCCACCTGAGAATTGGATCTGCTTATCTTAAAATGATCTGGAAAAATAGATAAAATAAATACATCAAGTTGGGCCCACGGCAAGGGCCGCACCTAATCCGTTTTAAAAATCTGGAAAAAACTGATGTACAGAATCACAACATAAAACAATGTGAATGCCAGAAAATGGTTAGGCAAGATCTTTTAATCTAGAAGTGTTTTCGAATATCAGAGATGGATAGGAGCTTGTAACATCCCGGATTTTCGCCAACCTGGAATTAGACGTCCTTAGGCGATGGGTCAATCCTAACACAGGTTTAACTTCCCAAACGCTCAATTAAAGCCTCAAATTCCGTCTTAAACCATTTTCTTCACAAATCCCACCCTTCACTACCTTGTGCTTTCAATTTTTCAAAGCACTTTCGCCCTAGACACTATCTTAAACTAGCTAAGTAGTAAAACTTGGATCACTTTATATACAAACTACAATGGCCTAAGTACCATCTCAACCAGAAAACAATTAGGATTAAATCCTTTAGAAATGTAACAAAGTTAACTAAGTGCAAAACTCGATTAGCCATGAAATCCATTGGGATCGATTTAAATACGATCTGCAAGACCCAAAACTTGCAAAATCAGTGACTCTAGGTTGCCCTAAAATTTAGAACCAAACTCATTTCCCGGCTGCTCTCGGGAATGAAACGAAACTTTGTATTGGGTCTAGATCGCACATCGGGAGTCCGATTAACACGAAGCTAAGGAACTAGGACCGCCCCACTGGGCTTGGCAATCATCTCAAAAATCAGATGATTTCAATATCCCACGGCCATTCTTTTCAATTCGGAGCGAGGGAGTGTGAAAAACACTATTCCCATCCAAATGAAAATATCAGGAATAGTGATCTGGCATCATTCGGTTGCACGTCAGTATTGAGCAACCTGACCGTCAGAATTAGACAAATTACACCCTCGGATTAAGAAAAATTTCAGGAACATTTACATGTACTCAGAATTTCTGATCGTGGCCCACTGACCGTTGAACTGAAAGTGGTTCGCCACGTGCGATCTGGGAATTCGATCGAGTCAAAAACGTAATCCCACGTAGATCCATAGATGGTGAGCTTAAGTCTGACGTTTGGCTCAAGGAGGGCCACCAGAACATCCCTTTTGAGCTTGGAAAGTGGCGAACTGCCTATATATGCAGCCACCCTTGAACCTGAGTCTATTTTGGACATGATTTTGGCTATAAAAGGGGCTTAGAACAGCCCCTCTCACAGCCATACGAATTTGGGAGCAAACCCTTAGAGAGAGAGAGAGAGAAAAGTGAGAGAAAGGCTTGGAATTCTTAGCCGATCTTCCTCCTGCTGCTTCCGCTCATCACACGGCCTACACCGCCTTAATCTAGGTGTTTTCCCGGCGGTGTCCATCCCATTTGAAGGTAAGAAACCCTAACCCTAGGTCTGATTTGAGGTTGGATAGTGGTAGGTTATGAAAAAGCTAATCGGATACGCTCTTTAGGCTAGGAAACTCCCGTATACGGAAGCTCCAACACCCTTGCTGATTCGTTGGAATTCCAAGGGCTGGGGTGAGGACTTTAAGTCTATAAGTTACATTTTTCAACGCTTTCAATGTCAGATAATGATAGATTCATGATCTGCATGTAAATGCACATGTACAAAGTGCTTTCCGTTTCCTGTTTCGATTAGCGATGTAGAATATGGAATTTCACATACTCTAGGTATACGTAGAAATACCGTATACGTATTTTTTTGGAATAATGTTTGACATGTTTATTTAATGTATGATTATACAATACATGGATAAAATACTAGTTTGGCAAAAGGAATCGCCGTAATATATGTTCGCTTGTAAACCCTATGTATGTTGAAATTGTGTATTCTAGAAATACCGCATATGTGCAAATTTTGGAAATGTAATTGTCTTGATTATTTGTTGTATGATCATGGTATGCGCGGATAAAATAACCACTTGGCGAAAGAGTTCGCCCTAATACATGTTTGCTAACATACACTATGTATGTTGTAATAGTGTACTCTAAGTGTTTGTGAAAATGACTGAATGAGTATAGAATTCTCATTCGTGCTCGCCATGACTAATTGTCATGGATTCATGATTGATGTATTGGCGATACCCCCTTTGACGAAAGGATTTGCCCTAAGTCACGCCACGGCCAATATACACTATATATGCTAAAAGGTGTGGCCCAAGTGTTTGTGGAAATGACTGAATGAATATGGAACTTGGATTCCTGCTTGCCATGACTATCCGTTGTGGGTGTACGCGTGTTATGATTGGGGCAACTCCCTAGTGAAAGGATTTGGCCAAATGCCTATGTGATCGACATATGTCGTGTATGTTGATGTATGTTTGTTTAAGTGTTTCTTGAAATGTCTGAATGAGTAGTAGTTAGCAAATTGTAAAGTATAAGGGTGTTGAGATATGATTCTCAACCTCTTTTAAACTATGTGTATGATCTCCTTTGATAGTGTTGTGATTAGGAATTGAACATGTACAAACTCATGCTTGTGTTGTGATTCATAACATGCTCAACTGCTTTTATGACTTATCTATGTAATGCATATGTTGAACTTATATTTACGTTGTATGATCCGTCATGGGTGATGGGGGAGCGGAGCAACGAGTACGTGCAACAGCCCTGGCAGCCCTAAACGGATAATATCAGACTTGATTGTATGAGTTGAATCTTGATCCATTACTGCTTTATTTATCTGCAATTGATTGTGTTTGGGGCTATGATTATAGTTCAGGCAATCGGTAACGGGATTGAACTCGTGGCTGAGATTCATTTGCCACGTGGGATGTGTTCGACGAACTCGAGTCGTGTGTTGCCTATCGTCAGTGGCTAGGCCACACGAAGTTGTTTATGCACTCATGTCGTGCAGCTCAACGGGCGATCGTGCTAGTCGAGCTCGTCAAGTTACCCGATCTGTCTTATGCATGTTCACCCTGTTTGGACGCTACTGCTTGAACCTAGGGTACCAAACTTACCAGTGAAACCCCCTTTTAACCATGGTACCTCGATCCGCTAAGACGCATGAGCCGGGCATGGTGGTATGAGACACCGTGGTCGAGCTGTCGGCCTACGCTGGGGCCATGTGCCTCCCCGTAGTGACCATTGCGCAACCAACTCGTGAGCCGAATATGGTGGTATGGGACACTGTATTCGAGCTGTCGATACTTACGACGAGAGCCGAGTACGGTGAGACCTGTACTCGTGCTGACGGGCGACGAGTCCTCTGTAGTATCTTCGAGTATACTCCAAGGGTCTGTGATTGGCGACGAGTCTTTCACAGCAACTAGAGTATGAGTGGAGCCGAGTACGGTGAGACCTGTACTCGAGCTGACGGCTAGTGATTGAGCCGAGTACGGTGAGACCTGTACTCGAGCTGACGGTCAGCAATTGAGCCGCATACGGTGAGATCTGTATCCGTGCTGACGGGTGACGAGCCCTTTGTGATGCCTTCGTTAAGCCTCTCAAACCATAATGTCGTATGAGATTAACTAGGATTGATGACCCTAGAATGGATCATATTTGGGAATGATACAAGGGAGGTACCTTAGTTTTCCAATACTGCTGTTTGAAATGGACTAATAAAAAACTTGGTAATCATGAGCATCATCGCACCGCATGTGCTTTGTAGATGTGGCGCACTGAGGGAGTAAGCATTCGCGAACGTAAGATGATGTCGCTCGAGGGTGGTTTGGCAAGGGCATACAGCATCATGTCATTTCATTCTCGCATTAATAAGAGTAGTTAAACTTGTTTGATTTGTACTGCTTTATCATTACTGCTTGATTGAATTGATAACATGTTAACCTATGCTTTACTGTTCCACTGAGTTGATCACTCACTCCCACGTTACGGGACGGTGTTGTACACACCAACCAGATTTGTTGAGTTTCAGGTGGTGGCGATGCTTGTGAAGCAGAGCCGGACTATTCTGTGATGATAGGAGGAATTCTCCTATCTGTATCTCTTGGCAGGTCAATGAAGACCTGATATTGTATTGACGGGGCTATGGTACATGGGATAGGAGGCATTACACTTCCTCACATTTGGTACATTTTAGAACTGCACTTGTATTTATTTAACCTGGTAATGTTATCACACTCTGGAGACTCATTATAAGTTATATATTTTATCTATTTATCACAGTCTTCCGCTTGCAAATTTAACTGTCTCTGGAGTATGATATGTTGTTTTGGCTTAATCTCACTCATGTTCAATGCACGAATACAGTCAACATTCAATCATCATTCATTTTGTTGCATAAGTGATGTTCTGGAACTCGGGAGTTGAGTTTATGTTCGACCCCCGATTTTCAGGGCATTACAGAGCTTCTAGATTAAACATATAACATTCTGAAATAAAAAATCACATGACTCACCTTAGAAGGGCGATCGATTGGCGACCGACGGGCGATGACGCTGGCGCTCAAAAGAGGGAAGGGAGACGAAGAAGACGGCAGTGAAAGAAGGAAAATGAAATTTCCTCTGATGAAATGGGATAATAGTTCAAATCCGAAAAGTGTGAGTTTTCCATATTTTATAAAATAAACTGTATTCACAACCGTACAATATAGGGTCCATTTAGTGGATGGTTAAGATAATATTAAAAAATATAATTATAATTATAAACCATCTACAACAAGACCCATTATTTGGATGGTCTGGATTGCCATATATTAAACTCAAATTTTCTATGAATGAGTCACCACTATTTAACAAAAAATGCAAAACTAATAGTTTTCACTGTTAAACAAAAACGGGATCTTAGCTTTGGATTTGGTAGGGCTCTATGGGCCCCACCATAATTTTTTTGTTTAATCCGGACGGTACATCCATTTAAAAAAAATCTTTTCCGTTTGATACCAAAAAATCAGCTTGAAATATATCTCCGGTGAACAACACCATAGGAAAACAATAGTGATTGAACGTCCACCCTTAAAAAGAGAAATAGAGAGATAGGGATGTGGATTGCGTACTGAGTAACTCAGTACGCTAAGCGTACTGAGTAAAGTCTGTGGGGTCCACCGTGATTTATGTATTTTATCCAGTCTGTCCATCCATTTTACAAGATAATTTTACATCCTTTCATCAAAACTGAAGCACATACAAGGCTAAAATGGACCACACCATAGGAAACAGTGTGAATTGAATTTCTACCGTTGAAATATTCTTGGGGGCCACAGAAGTTTTGGATGAATATTATATTTGTTTTTTTCCCTTCATCCATGTTTTTTTTTTTTTTATCTTACGAACAATTTAGATGACAAATAAACATCACCGTGGGGCCTAAAAAGACTTTAACGGTGGAAATCATTATTTCCACTGTTTCCTATGAAATGGTCCACTTGAGACATGTATAAGCTTTAATTTTGGGCTCAACGCCTAAAATGAGATGGAAAAACGGATGAAAGGTGTGGATAAATCACATAAATTCATAGTGGCCTAACTGAGTTTACTCAACACTACAAGAGTTACGCAATCCGATTTGGAGAGAGAGGGACAAGGAGGGAGAGCGGATTGCTTATAGTTACTGGGTTACTCAGTACACTTTTATCATGCTGAGTAAACTCAGTTGGGCCCACTGTTAATGTATGTGGTTTATCCACACCGTCCATCCATTTTTACTGATAATTTTAGGGGTTGATAACAAAATTGAAGTGAATCCAAAGCTCAAGTGGACTATTACACAGGAAACCGTGTGGAATAATGATTTCCACCATTGAAATCTTACTAAGGTTCAAATTAATTTTTATTTGTCATCCAACCTTTTCATAAGATCACAAGAGATGGATGAAGAGATACCATAAATATCGGCTTGATCCAAACTTCTTTGGCCTCCAAAAAATTTTCAATGGTAGAGGTTCAATCAAACAGGTTTCCTGTAGTATAGTCCACCTGAGATTTTAATTTGCTTCATTTTTTGGGATCTAGTCCTAAAATTATCTGTTATTATGTATTAACGGATTGAATAAAATAAATAAATAACAGTGGACCCCACATAGTTTACTCGTATGCTAAGGGCAGGTTTGGGCCATGGGATTAGAAGGGATTAGGTAGCGTGGGATTCAAAAAACATAATTATTACCTATGGCAGGGATAGTCCCTGTTGCCATGAGATAAGATTAATTCCATGCTTTGTTGGTAATAAGGTAGTACATTGAATGAATATACTCACCGTCATTTGAAATTACTAAAAATAACACACATGTGTTATATCTAAACCGTTCATTTATTTTGTAACCTCATTTTATGGTATGGGCTTAGAAATGAGGTAGATCCAAAACTTATGTGGACCCAAAGAAGCTTTTAACAGTAATTATTCAATCCCCATTGCTTTCTATAGTGGGGCCCACTTGAGCTTTAGATTTACTTGATTTTTTGGCCCATGCTCTAAAATAATCTCAAAAAATGGGTGGACAGTGTGGATATAGCCCACACATCATAGTGGGACCTACACAACTTGCTAACATTGAATGAAATTGGCATGGACCCAATGCAATTCCATCTAATCTAATTTCCACCTAATTCGATTCTTCCCAAACATGGAGTGGAATAGGCATGGGACCAAATGAATCCCATCCCACCTAATCCCTTCTAATCTCAATGCCCAAACATGCTCGGAAGGTATTGAGTTACTCAGTATGCAATCTGCTTCCAAGGATGAAACACATACATTATGGTGAGACCTATAGAGCACTGACCATCATCCACCAAGTTTTGTGAGGCCCACTATGATGTATTTGTTATATCCACACCGTCCATCCATTTTGAGATATCATTTTACGTCATGAGCCAAAGAATAAGGCAGATAAAAATCTATAGTGGACCTCATCACAGAAATCTCAGGTGCATCACACCACATGAAATCAATAGTAATTGGATATCCATCATTAAAATCCTCCTAAGGCTTACTGTACTGTTTATTTTTAGGTTACAAGTATAAACTGAACGTTCTACCATTGAAAAATTTTGGGAGGCAGATTCAAAGTTCGAGTGGACCCCATCCAAAAAACAATGGAGATTGAATGCCTACCATTAAAACTTACCTTGGGCTGTAGAAGTTTTCAACCAAGCTAATATATATGTTTTCCCTTATTCCATGTCAGTATTAACTTATAAACAGGTTGGATCTTAAATAAACATCGCGGCAGGCCTTAAAAAGGTTTCAATAGTGGGTGTCACTATCCCACTCTTTTCTATGGTGGGTCTACTTGAACTTTGGATTTGCCCCGTCAGTTAGATGCACCATTCCATGGTAGGCCATGAGCTTAAAAATAAAGTCAATCCATGACTTGGGTGGGCCACACCACATACTATAGTTGAGAGGGTTACCCTCCCACTAAAACATTCATAATCATTTATTGACCCCACCTAGATGTGATTCATAGATCCAGTCCATTCATTATGTGTGTCCCACTTAAGCCTTCGACCCGCCCCATTTTTTAGTTAATATCTTAAAATGATCCGAGAAAAGCGTTGAACGATATGGAGAAAGTCAATCCATGACTTGGGTGGCCCAAGAGCTTAAAAATAAAGTCAATCCATGACTTGGGTGGGCCACACCACACAATATAGTGGAGAGGGGTTTCCTTAAAAAATTCATAATCATATATTGGGCCTGCCTAAATGTGATTCACATATCCAACCCACTCATTATGTGTGTCCCACTTGGATGAGGGGTCAGACCAATTTTCAGCCGCATCCAAAACTCATGTGGGCCTCACCAAGTGCTTCTATATTTTTAAGGATGTCTTCACATAGTATTAGATGGTATAGCCCACTTAAGTTTCGTATATAGATGATTTTGAGATATCTCATAACTTAAAGGGGACACATCAAATCCACGGTGTTGATGTTCGACACACATCATGATGGGGCACAAACAAACTTACTAACATCAATTCTTAGGTTCTCACGAGGTCACTAAGTTGGGTCGCAATTTTGACCAGAATATTTGGGCCATTTTACATGTCTGGTCCGTTCACTCTATTTTACTGATCAATACCCTCAATTTGAGTAGTTACTCGCCTCATTCAGTTTACATAAGAGAAAGATATTAGGCATACAAGATTGATCACACAATTTCAGTGAAATTTGATTTAAATATCCGAAGTTATTTATTCTTCAATCTGAACTTATTAGATTATCCAAAAATGATTAAAGGTTCAACTAATGGATGTGCCTAATAATTCAGTAATTTTATTTTTCACAGATAAATTTCAATTTCCATTTAAAAATAACATATATTTTTTTTCAAAATGTATAAATTTTTTCTCTTTTAACAAAATATCATTTTTATTATAAAATATTTCACTTTTGTTATCTAACTTTTCAATTTTTCTTGTCAAAATACAAAATCTAATTTTCTTTTTAAAAAAATATATTTTTTAATTTGTCAATTTTTTCACAATTTTGTTTAATTTCTCAAATTTTCTTTTTCAAAATATCATTTTTTTTTAATTTCACTTTTGTTATATAACTTTTCAATTTTTCTTGTCAAAATAAAAAATCTAGTTTTTTTTTTTTTTTTTTTTTTTTTAATATATATATATTTTTTTTTTACAATTTGTCGATTTTTTCACAATTTTGTTTAATTTTTTAAATTTTCTTTTTCAAAATATCATTTTTTTTATTGAAATCTTGTTATATAATTTTTTATTTTTTTTGTCAAAATACAAAATCTAGTTTTCTTTTTTAAAAAATATATATATTTTTTTTACAATTTGTCATTTTTTTCACAATTTTGTTTAATTTTTTATATTTTCTTTTTCAAAATATCATTTTTTTTATTGAATTTTTTTTTTCAAAGTTATCAACATTATTCAAAGTTATTAAATTTTTTTTTTTCAAAATGTAGAATTTTATGAAGTCAGTTTTTTTTTTTTTTTTTTTTTTTTTTTTTTTTTTTTAAACATTGTTAATTATTTTTTCTAAGCTTCATAACTATTTTCTAGTGTAGGAAGTACCTGAGCATTAGAGACGGTTAAGGACCGTCTCTAATACAGACGGTCTTCCACAGTCCTAGAAGACGGCTAAGGACCGTCTCTAATAGAGACGGTCAGTAACAGTCTCTAATAGAGACGGTCTTTGACAGTCTCTAATAGAGACGGTTTATGACAGTCTCTAATAGAGACGGTCTTTGATAGTCTCTAATAGAGACGGTTTTTGACAAGGCAATAAGACGGCTAAGGTCCGTCTCTAATAGAGACGGTCTTTGATAGTCTCAGATTACAAGTAAAAGACGGCCATTGACCGTTTCTAATACGGACGGCCAGTGACCGTCTCAGATGACTGCATATAAGACGGTCGAAGACCGTCTCTAATACGGACGGTCTTTGACCGTCTCAGATGATGTATATAAGACGGTCAAAGACTGTCTTATATTGTTTGCGGACGCAGAACATTTAAAGACAATATTAGGGAAGGTCAGGAGCCGTCCGTAATTTTAGAGGGTTTACAACAGTCTTTAAAGCGTCTTTAAACCAAGCAATTTTAGAGAAGGTCCAGAACCGTCTCTAAATCTGTCATTTATTTCCATTTTTCACGTAGTGCAATCTGCTTCCATGACATCCACCCTGTACATCAGTTTCACCACCTCGTGTTAGGGCCACGTTGTGGTGGGTGCTGCAGGCAATCTGCTTCCATGACATCCACCGTGCACATCAGTTTCACCACCTCGTGTTAGGATATGAGCCCAAAAATGACTGGATCCAAAACTCAAGTAGGCCATGCTAAATTGAACAATGGAGATTGAACACCCACCATTGAAACCTTCATCGGCGAAAACTGATGGACAGGGTAAATGTCATGTGGACATGTTGGTGGGACTGTTATGTTCCCAAGGGTTTAAAGAGCGCCTAACTTTAGTCATTCCATTAGTCCTGTGGTTTATGGCTTAAGATTAGTGAAAAGTTGTGTTTCATCAATAATCACATACCTGATTGGTGTATGAGACTTTGTTGTGTTTCATCAGTAATCAAATACCTGATTGGTCAAAGCTTCTCAATCACCATCTGTTAGCATTGCCTGCAATTTTCATATTCTTATACAATCAGGTGGTTTTTTTTTTTCTTTTTTTTTTTATGTTGTAGGTTGCATTGTTGGACAATGGGCTATGATATTGACATTTTCAAACTTTCTATAGTCTCTTTCAATTATTCCAGTTTCTAGTGATTGCATTCACATGCTCAGCAAGAAGTCTTATTGATACAAAATCTGGAATTGCAAGTAGGGGTTTGGTTGTCTCACCCCACCTAGGCATTTCCTGTTTGGTGAATTGAGTGAATCGCGATTCAATTCAGCTGAGCATCCAAATAGACCCGAATAGATATTATGGCTCTTGTTTGATTCACGCAGACTTTCTTCGTATCTCATGTATTTGGTTTTTATTATTATTACAATAATCTCTGTTATATCCAAAAAGATCTTGTTTAATCGATGGCAGTACAATTGCTTTCGAAATGGCTGGCTAGACCGAGATTACCAGAAACTCCATTGGCAGCCAAACGGATCTTCCTCATTCCATGTTGCAAGATTCATGTTGTTGAGTGTGCACCTTTTCTGCTAGCATCCAGCCATGACTTGTATAAATTTCTACTCATAGGCTCTTCGATGGTTCTGATTCTAGCACTTGCAAAACTGGTTTATGTATCAGGAGTGGATGTTCTGATGTTTTGAGTTTCGGCTAGTGTTTTTTGTTGGCTAGGTTTCTATATAACTTCTGTTTGATAGCAGCTGAACTATTTTAGTTAATTCTAATTTGAATTGCAGTCACTCGTATGAAGAATTCGCCTTTGACTATTCTTGGGCTAATGCTTACTACAACTATGACGCTTAACATGCCTAATTTGAATTGCAGTCACTCGTAGTTCTAGTTTTCTTCATCAGATATTTGTACACTGCATTTGTGGCTTGATTTGTACTTCATCCATTTTCTTTTTCTCTCTCCCCTTTACTTTTTCATATTGCTTCTTAAAGATTAGTTTTTGGTTCTATAATATTTAAAATTTTCTTTGTTGCTTTAACAGTCGACCGGAAAGGCTTCTAGTTTCTTGACCATCGCTATTGGTGGTAGCAATGCCAGGGAATCGAAAACCCATCCGACCTTTTCATGCATATGAGAAGATAGAAGGTCTCCGACAAGATTGTAGTTGAAAACCAGGTAACCAGATGTGGCTTTTACTTGGAATAAATGATACTGGTACCCATATTGATGTGGGAAGTGTCTATTTTTATTTTTATGAAACCAAAGTTGCAGTGTTCTCTCGAACATTCAAATCTCTTGTTTTGACAATGATACTGTTTCATTATGCATTTTGATGAGAGAGTGATAAGGAGGTGTCTAAACTTGTGTCTGATTTTGAGGCATACATGTCCTAGTCTGGTTTATTAAAGCTTATAGTTGTAGAGCATAACAATGATACTTAAATACCATCTTCTATGCATTCATGCCTAATTTGAATTGCAATCACTCATAGTTCTTGTTTTCTTCATCAGATATTTGTACACCGCATTTGTGGCTTGAATATGTACTTTATCCATTTTCTTCTCTCTCTCCCTTTACTTTTTCATATTGCTTCTTAAAGATTAGTTTTTGGTTCTATAATATTTAAATTTTCTTTGTTGCTTTAACAGTTCGACCGGGAAAGGCTTCTAGTTTCTTGACCATCGCTATTGGTGGTAGCAATGCCATGGGAAATCGAAACCCATCCAACCTTTTCATGCAGATGAGAAGATAGAAAGTCTCTGACAAGATTTGCAGTTGAAAACCAGGTAACCAGGATGCTTTCTTTGCAGATTATGCTGAAGCTCATTTGAAGCTTTCTGAATTGGATTCGCTGAGTGATGATTTGAAAAATCTTAATGGTGGAGGGAAAGTAGGATGGAAGTTAAAATGGGTGTTAGTTAGTAGTGATGATGACTGCTATCGAAATAAATAAAAGGCTTCAAGTCTTCATTTTGATGTACCGAATTTCCGTGGCAATGAGCTGTTTGGCTTTTAATGTTTTTTTATGTTATTGTGGCTCAAGTACTGAAATAGTAGGGAGTGATATTTTTCTCCTTTTTGGTAATATGAAGATTAGTTTGTGCAAATGTTTTTTTTTTTTTTTTTTTTTTTTTTTTTTTAATTAAAAAAAAAACAAAAGATAATTCAAGGAGTATCGTTTCCTATTTAGATCCATTTTGACAACCATATGCGAAGTTTGTAGGCACCATTAAAAAAGGATTGATTTGATACATGTCATATCTGGATATTTGATGTTGAAAAAAAGGAATTGATTGATACATTTTATATGTGGATATTTGATGTTGAGTCAATTTCTGACTGGCCATCACGGGTTTTCTTT
>JAJHSJ010001846.1:0-40792 GCA_021015155.1 Magnolia officinalis | reverse complement strand
CAACCCAAATTCCACCAAAAAAAAATAATAATAAGCAAAAGACTTACCACCAAACTACCGTTCTCAAACCTCTGTGCATAATCCAAAATAAGAAGAGACTGATGAATACTGAACGTATTAGATTTCATATGCAAAATCCCTCTGACAACTCCACGTTATAAGCAAAAATATCAAAAGAAGGGACTGTTGAAAGGCTTTCAATGTCTTCCAGGCATCATACCACTGGAAAGCAGAGTATCTCTCTGCTAAGATATTCCAACCACTTGAAGAAGAAACTTCCGAAATTCTGTTGAAAAAATGTCTCCAGTCTCATACAACATATGGCTCTTATATAGGGCCTGTAGGAACCCACTGACATGCATGAAACCAGAACGTTCAATTTCAGTTTCTAACTTAGAACAAGTGCAGAAAAACAAAAAAGTGATAATGGTTCGACTGGTGCAGCTGTTATCATTCACAACTCATGCACATTGCATAAAAACCTGTATAAAAACATAAAAGGCAATAACCAATGAGTTTGGACCTAGATGCAATGGAGCAGCTCATTGGAAGATGCAATGCATGTTGGGCTGCCTTTTACAAGCATATGGGATTAGCCTACCTCTTGTTCGAAGGAAAACATTCTGCTGACATCAATCTTACGATTAAAAAATTGTAGATTTTGAGGAATTGGGTTGATTACTTTGAAATCTTCATATCCTGCCTCCATTGCATTTTCAAGTGCAGAAAGACCAGCTTGCACCTGCAAAAAGGGAACCCAAATAGCATGACAAGGATTTAAATACTCTTTTAAGAGTAGAATTACTCTAGTGATGAAGAGAGACGACCAAAAAAATCTCTTTTATGTTTTTTCAATCCATCTTCCATTTTCTTCTTAACAAGAAAATCCATATTTACTAATAAACTCATTTTTCTATTTTTCAAAAGAATGAGTTCGGACTCCGAAATCCTTGGCTCCAACACTCGTACTTCATAGATCATATTCCGAGATCAAAGGTGTCAATTATATTAAAAAATAGCAATTAGATTACAGACAATAAAGAGCACAAATTCTGATTATAAAGGTGATATTTAGAGTTAAGCTTACCGTCATTGTCATGTTGAAACCATTCCTTGAATACGGGGACATCCCTTATTGATCTAAAATAGTCAAAGAGAACAACAATTAAAAGAAAGAAAGAAAGAAGAAAAGAAAATAAGGCAAGCAGGTAATTAGACACTCAAATGCAACCAAAAAGAAAAATATAAACTTATCTAGTTAACTCCCCCTGAAGTGACACCTACACCTATACCAACCTGCAACAACGGAAACCAGATCAGTCCCAAATGTGTACCTTTGTAAGGGCAATCGAGGCATCAAAAAAATGTAAGAGTACCTTTGGGGTGAGAACCAGCCAGTGTAGCTTCAGCAGATGATCTTGCAACAATCAAAACCAGATCCTGCAAATAAGAGTACCTCTAGCATCAACATCTTGCTATTTAAATGATTTTAAGATAGCCAAAGTAAAACCATTTACCCTTGAAGTAACTTACAGCAAATGGTACTCTGTTTGAGGTGTAATTTCTGTACACCTGCTGGTGGCGCATTCTCTGCAACAGCTGCCATGGATGATGAAAATTCCCTTCAGCTCTCTCTCTCTCTCTCTCTCTCTCTCTCTCTCTCTCTCTCTCTCTCTCTCTCTCCCACAAGTGCAAATTACACTTAAAGAAGTGAAAATTATTACAAATCTTTCAATTCCTCAAATGGAGGTTGAAAATTGAAATGCCAACCAAATATATCAATGTATAAATGTGGGTATTAAATCCATTCCATTCAATATATGTGGGTGTAATCTGAAGTGAGTGTTAAATTCATTCGATTCCATAATATGCATGCATCTGTCTATGTTACTGTATAGTTTAAAAACAAAAATTTACAGCCATTCAGGAGGGTCCCTACAAAAAGGAAGAGGACCACTCTTATCGTATAACTCTATTTGCACTCGCCACCCAAAGAGGTGCCCCTTCTACCTAGAAACGAAATACAAAAACAACAAATAAAACCCCTAGGGAGCACAGCGAATTGCCCCTATACCAACATAGTCCATGGCAAGAGCACCCCGCACAATTTAGGGGAGGTAATGTCTAATATGCATAAACATCATGGACAGATGGTTACAAATTGCTTGGGCTAGACAACAAATCCTCCTACACCGACCTCTCCAAGCATATCATGATAACCATCTTCCTTCCATAGCTCTGATTGCGGAGCTATAATCTCCATCAGGACGACACTAAAATTTCCATCACCCAATTCTGCTCCATGGACATGGGTTTTTGGATCCACTGCATGCACCTCACCACGAGCAATTACCCATTTCTTCCAATCACAGAGATCGCATCTCTTGCCAAGATTTACCAAATCAGGCTACATGTTCACATATAACATGTCATTAGTATTTTTAAATGGAGGTGCATATAATCATAAGCTTAAATTAGTATTAGAGAAACGCATACATACCAACGATGCATGACTAGATTTAAATGGAGGAATTGTCGGTGGAGCCACATCCCTTTGTTCCCCTTGCTTATCTACAAAGCAATGAAACTCCTGGCGGAGATCTCCCAGGACTTTCTTCATTTCATCTAATTCATCTACCAACTTATCTCGTTCCCGCGACACCACACCGAGCTTATGTACAATAGGCATTGTCTTCTTCAATGTAATCTTGCCTACATTTCCACCTATCCCCCGCATGCGCCCTCTACTATCACTCCCAATTGACTGTAAACAAAATTGCAATTAAATTTATCAAAGAATGCATAAGTCTAAATAAACTCAAGTATTTGAAGGACATGCATATATACCTATGTAAGGGCATCATCTACATGGGTCATCCGAGATGCAGGATTACTACTTTGAATCGATTTTATTTTTCCTATGACAACATCCAAAAGAAAATTATAGTGCGGGAAAGAAGCATTTAAAATTCACATGGATAATGAAAGGATGTACGAGGGTTGCACTTACAAAGGTTTCTGGAAATCGCACTTTGTTATCTTTGTTGTATGGGCTCGGATGTACACCTCAGCCCTCCCAACCTCGGCATCAGTACTAAGATTCCTCTCAATTGCCTTTTCCCCATAACATCCATGCCAAAACACATAAATAATGGAATTAAACGACTAATAAATTGAAATAATTATCATAAATAAAGTAGAGCTATGTTATTTTGGGACATGTACCATCTCATGACGTGTGGCAGCCATGCTACACCGACCAAGTGTAGAAGGGCCAACTTGTTTGGCCTGATTGGATGCATTTCTTACACTTGATTCCTTGAATTTATCAGTATTGCAATAATCCATGAAACTCATCCAATCCTCAATAGGGACACCAATAGGGGCGGGATACGATTTCACAATTGCAGAATCCTTGTCCTTAATATACTTTGTATGCAAATTTTCTTGAAATTTCTCCAAAGCCTTACAGCGATCACGAACGTATTGTGGCCACGCTTCTTGGTTATCCTAAAATTCATAACTACATGCCAGGATATCACTGACCCTTTGAATGTACTGTGGAGGCACCAACCAAAAGTCTGTGTAGGTGATCGGAATGTGTGCACGGGTGAGAACACCAATGCTTGAATTAAATGCGATTTGATTTGCATCCCCTATATTTGGTTGTCCAAATTCATTAATCCCAATGACCCTTTTCAATGAAGTCTTCTCATGTAATTCTGAACCTCGTGTAGGACTTCTCTTCCTAGACAATGAAGATGACGACCTGCCTGCATAAAAAGAAAAATAGCTACACATGTTTCATCATCGCCATATAAAAGATATTTTAAATCTAGACAATTCAGAAAGGCTATCTTATTACCTCTAGCATCTTCAGGGGTTGCATCTTCAGGAGCTGCATCCCCTAGCGGCTCTGCGCCGAATGACTCTGCCTCTGAGTGAAAGATCATTTTAAAAGAAATGTTAAATCTAAACAGCTAACGAGAGCTATGTTATTACCCCTGGCATAAAAAGAAAAATAGCTACACGTGTTTCATAATCGCCACTAGAAAAGAAATTTTAAATCTAAACAATTACGGAAGGCTAACTTATTACCTCTAGCATCTTCAGGGGCTGCATCTTCAAGGGCTGCATCACCTAGCGGCTCTGCGCCGAATGACACTGTCTCTAAGTGAAAGATCATTTTAAAAGAGATTTTAAATCTAAACAGCTAACGAGAGTTATGTTATTACCCCTAGCATCTTTATGGGATGCATCCTCGAGCGGCTCTGCCTCTAGATCCATCTTCAAGATCTAATTTGTAACGTAATTACTATAAAAATTTCTATCAAATAGCAAAGTACCAAGTATAATAAAGAGACAAGTAAATTAATTCGTAAATTTTTTCTATCACATTAATATGATAATGGAAAAATAAAACAGGGCATAAATCAAAATCGTTTTGTTACATGCATAATATAACCAACAAATCAGGTTTTTTTCCCTGCTCTCTTTCTTTTCTTTTTCTTTTCAACAACCACACAAATATCTTCAATGTCATTGAATAACAACTCGCCACCCATGTCTACTTCGGTGAGATCAGGTCCTACTTCAGCCTCAGTTACAACCCGTGTTTCTGATAAAAAGCTTGTCTCATCTTCAACGAAAATCTTTCTTGGAACCTCCAAGACCACATGCCAATCAGAATTTTTTGGATCTCTAGAATAGAAAACCTGCATGGCATGCTCCGCAAGAATAAAGGGCTCATCACCCACTTGGTCTGAACTGAGAAGATTAGACAAATTCAATAGTCTCAAATTCCCTACCGCATCGAAAGAAACACCTTGGTGCGTCACCTTCACCCAATCACACTTTAGTACGACTGGTTTGTACCCTTCTCGGTACTCCAATTCGATGATTTTGCGGAGGATTCCGTAATAAGGTACGAATTCATCCACAGGATTCTTATCCTTAGCACTAGATCGGAAGGTGGTCATACTCTCTGTGCTAACCCCACTGTTCTGGTTCATTTTATTCTCTTCGTATTCCTTGGTGACGAAGAGGAAACCATTGATACAATACTTATTGTACTGCATCGCAAAAGCCTTTGGTCCCCTAACTATATCTCTAAAGACTTCATTATTTGATTCATTCAAGTCTAGTTGTTTCTTCAACCAAGGTATGAACTCATCATCACTCGCCACCTTAGTCCTGGTCTCGGCAACTACATTGCGATGCTTTAAGAAATTTGCATATTTCCTACAAGTTAAGAAGGTTGTTACAAAATTGATAATTTTTTTCATAAATGTTGTTACGATGTTGTTGAATCAAATTTGAATTTTTTTTAAAAAAAAAAAATGAAGAAGACATATACATACAAGCTAAGTCCAGTTCATACCCTTGCCATATCTCATAGTTAGGATGACTCTTTAGTACCCAAGTGCAAGCCTGTTCGTACTCAATACCTTCTAAAACAACACTTTGACCAGGGCCAACTGGGCCAACCACGTTAACATCGAAGTCGTCAACAATATCTTGCAACTTCGGCATGAATGAAATTGATCCGTCTAACCACTTTTCCAGTTTCTCCAAGAGGCTTGTGTTATTTTCCTTCTATACTGGTTGTAGTATATAAGTGTCTCCTCTTGAATGTATCATTCTGCTATACAACCTTCAGGTCGTGTCATATTGCGGACGTACGCCTTAAACGTCTTCATGAACCTAAAAGAGTTAACGACACATTAGAAAATGTAATTGCAGATGTTGGATCGGTTTATTTAGATTAAAATCATATCATACCTTTCAAATGGATACATCCATCGATAGTAGACAGGACCACATACACGAGCCTCATAAGCCAAGTGGATAGGCAGATGCATCATCACAACAAAAATTGAAGGAGGGCATGTAATCTCGAGATCACATAAAGTCCTAGTCATGCCCTTCTCGAGAGTCATTAACATTTCAATATCTATGGTTCGCGAGCATAGGGTATTGAAAAATGTACTAAAGCTTCTAATTATAGTGCGCATAGGCTTACTATCCCTGAATGCATGTTGGATCAAAATTGGAAGCAGATGTTGCATCTACGTGGTAATCATGAGACTTCATTCCCTTTAAATCGACACTATCTTCCTTTACGATGTTCTTCCAATTCCCACTAAAACCAACTGGAACACGAAGCTCACGTAAAGTCTGGATGAAAAGTTTTTTTCTTCTTTCTGAAGGAAGAAAGGACCTCGTTTTTGGATCACCTTGCCATCAGTATTTTCTAGCCATAAACGCTTCTTAATTCCTAGCCGCTTCAAGTCTCTACGTGCGTTAGCGTCATCCTTGGTTTTGTCCGTTGTGTTCAACATCAATGCAATAAGGATTTCACATACATTCTTCTCAATGTGCATAACTTCAAGGTTATGACGTACAGGAATGTCCTTCCACTACTCCAGATCGTATAATATGGATCGCTTCAAGAAGCATGTTGATTCTGCATTATCATTTTCTTCCCGTCCTCCTTTTGTACCACTTTGTTTCCTCTTTCCGATCTTGCCCCACTGCACATTTAGTTTTGAAATGATGCTTTCCACCTCAATCCCAGTCAGACGAATCGGTTGTGGTCGCAACTCCACCTTTTTATTGAAGGTGCCTGCACTTGTATCTTTTCTAGCCTTATCGTTTAAAGGCAACCACCGTTTGTGACCCATATAAACGTGTTTCTTTCCATGGTGTAATCGTAAGGAATCTGTGTGGGGACCATATGCAGGACAACCATACTTACCCTTAGTCCTACAACCAAAAACATTACCATATGCGAGAAAGTCATGAATTGTCCACAGCAAGACGGCACGCATGTTAAACATGTTTTTATGGTATGCGTCGAATGTCGTAATCCCTTTCCGCCACAAGTCTTGTAACTCAGCAATCAATGGCTCCAAATAAACATCAATATCCTTCCCGGGCTGTTGTGGTCCCTCAATGAGCAATGTAAGCATAGTAAATTGCGGTTTCATACATAACTTTGGTGGAAGGTTATACGTCACACACATAACAGGCCAGGAACTGTATGACGTGTTGAAAGTGCCAAAGGGGTTAAAACCATCTGTAGCTAGACCCAATCGAACATTGCAAGACTCTGCTCAAAAATCCTTATACTTGTTGTCAAGAAACTTCCATGTGTTGGAGTCCACCGGATGCCCCATCTTTCCACTCTGCATTTTTTCGGTTGAGTGCCAGGTCATCTCCTTTGCCACCCATGGCACATTGTACATTCTTTGTAGCCTTGGTGTTAATGGAAAATACCTTAACACCTTAGCAGGTACTTTAGCTCATTTCAACTTGGAGTCAACATGGGTCTTGTACCTAGAAGTACCACAGTTTGGACAACTCATCTTTGTCTCATGCTCTCTCCAGTATAATATGTAGTCATTTGGACATACCTGAATCTTCTGGTAATCAAGACCCAACTTTGTAATGATCTTCTTCGCTTGGTAGGTATTAGTTGGGGTCTTATTACCGGATGGCAAGACATTCTGGAGTAGTTGAAGAAGATCCGTAAAGCTTTGTTCACTCTATCCATGGTTCACCTTTAATTTAAAAAGTTGTACAATGAAAGTCAGCACGGTGAATTTCTGACAACAAGGATAGAGCTCAGTCATCGCATCTCGTACATTTGCTTCAAACTCATTGGTTAAAGCATCTCCAACAATGTCTTCAGCTTCAGGGGCTACATTGGGTTCATCTTGAATAACTTGGTCGAAGTTATTACAACTGAGGTCTTCAACAATTGCATTCACAATGTTATTTATGTCTGCCACACTATCATACTAGTGAGAAGTACGTTCGATACACTTGGGTGATTCAGGCTCACCGTGCATGTTCCATACCCTATATGTTGGATTAAATTCATATTTAATAAGATCTATCACCACATCATCGATTGTGCAGGGTAAATGTAAACATCTGCATCTGGTACATGGACAATGAATGGTTTCTCTACCAGGAAGATGTTCTTTTACGAACTTCACAAAGCTCATCATACCATCCATAAATTGTGGGTCCAGGCAATGTAGAGTAATCCACTCCCTAGAGTCCATTGGATATCACCTGTAGGTAAGCACACGTTTATACACCTAATTCATCATCCAACTAACTATTGACCACATGTATAAAAATAAAGGATATCCAACCAACTTTATGTAACAACTTGCAACTTAACCTACTGGGAACCGTCATGCACCGTAATATCTTACGGCAGAGCGGGTTCTGAGGAGTTACAAGTTGAATTAATACAAAAGAATATAAATAAAGAAATATAAATATAAATTAAGCAAGACTGTAGGTAGGCACACATTTATACATCTAATTCATCATCCAACTAACAATTGACAACATTTATAAAAATAAAAGATATCCAACCAACTTTATGTAACAACTTGCAACTTAACCTACTAGGAACCGTCATGCACCGTAAAATCTTACGGCAGAGCCGGTTCTGAGGAGTTACAAGTTGAATTAATGCAAATTATACCTGATGAAGCAAGTTCTTATCTGCAGCAAGAGAAGAGGACTTCTAACAAATAGGATTATATTCTTGAAACAAAACAAGCACCATCTTTCAATTCCATCTATATCAAAACATTACAAATACATGGTTGATTTGATTAAAGAGGCATTTAGCATTCTATGGAAGCATTTAATGCACCACATAATCCATTGCGTTGTCAGAATGCATTGTTAATATTTGAAATAAGTTGACCACTTTGCTAAAAAGAAAAGAATTAGGGATGATTTCTTTTTGTGAGCTAAAGGAAATACAATCATAGAATAAATACTAGTCATAAGGGCATTGAGTAAAAGAATACATAGTTCTGTTATCTTCTCAAGTTAGAAAAGAAGTTTGCACTCTCCCTATCTTTTTGTGCATATCAATAAATTACTGATCATACTTGCTTCTACCTGGACGAGCTAATTGTCTCTATCTACAGGTACTAATTGTCTCTATCCCATTTGGTAACATATCATGTACTGTCCTCATACAGTTTACATGCGAGTCAAAATTTCGGCAGCACCTCCCCATATTCTCCAGATATATGTAAAATTCAATACAAACTAGTTGCCACATGTAATCCATTACACATGGATAGAGGAAACTAATTAGTAAAGAACCACATATCCGAAGAAAATATAAGGAGACACTACCAAATTTCCAACTACATGTAAACTAAAAATGATGACAACCTAAGTACACATGGTATGGTATTGAACTGTCCAAAATGGGACAATTTAGGAATCCATAAAGAACAAGCATTTTCAATCAAATGAATATACTCGTTCAATATAAATTCCTAAACGGGGGGGGGGATACATTGTAAACCACTAGGTGGCGTAAATACTAATTGTAATTGTATGATGATGGAACATCTAAGAAGAAATGGGTTATAGTGAAACACAATCAATTATTTCAACAGTTTTTGAAGCATAACTATAAATAAGTACAGAAAACATATTTATCTCAAAAACATCATACACAGTCTAACATATTTGTACTTCATGTGCAAAAGCTTCACCTAAATGACCCAAGTTGTGTTATTGTGTATGTAGCTTGCCTAAGCAATCCAGTCGACAACCCCTGGAAAAAAAAAAAAAAAAAAAAAAAAAAAAAAAAAAAAAAAAAAGAAAGAAAGAAAGAAAACCACTACATCTTTAGACACCTTAAAACAAAAGGCCTTAAACAAAAATAGGATGTAATACTCTGAAACCTTGAATAGGTTGATAAAGTCAAAAAATAGTTAAAAATGATAAATTGTAAAAAGAAAAACCAATATCAAGTCACAGAAAGGGCACCTCTAAGCCTCTAACAATGAAGTTGCAGACGAATTGTGAAAGCTTTTACTACTTGCATTAAGAATCCAGAAATCATTTAGAGAAACATTTAAAAAATAATAATAATAATAATAATAATAATAATAATAATAATAATAATAATAATAATAATACAAGTGGTTAAAAAATAACTCCTATAGAACATTCCTCCATTCATCTTTAAAGAGAAAACCAAGAGCATCAGAGGTTATACTCTTAAACACTTATAAACATGTTGCAAAAAGATTAATTAAAAAGATAAATGCACATTGCTTATTAATTTAGGTCTAATACAATTAGTTTTCTAAGGCACAACTGCAGTAGGTTAGCCCACCATGAAGCTCAAAAATCAACTCAATTCAACCATTAAATGTCCCCTGTATGAATGTAGTGCTTTTAGGGTGGTTGTTTGTTGTTTTCTATTTTGTACCCCATTTGATAGTTGAATCCACCTGATTTTTGGGGTGCTTGTTTTACACTAACCTGACTGAAGCATTAAAAGCAAACAAATAGGCTACTAATAAGACTATCTAAAGATTGCAGAGAATTTTACTTTTTTACTTTTTTACTTTTTTTTTTCTTCTTCTTCTTTTTTTTTTTCTATTTTTTTTTTTTTAAATTACCTTTCAAAAAAATTTATTATTTATTTTTTTTGCACTTTCACTATAAGAACACTTACATGCATATTGTAGTAGTTAAGAATGTTCACAAGGACATCAAATCAATACCCAACTACTATACCACCCTTCATCCTATTTATGTCCAGACTAGCCACCAGCTTTTGCCAACTCTGAAGTGCAGTGCATAAAAATTATTAAATAAATAAATAATAATAATACAAGGTCCAGACCTTCTTATTCGATTATTATACCTTTACAATAAATGCATGTTCGGGCATTTCATTCTCATATCTTTCTTTTATTTAAATAAGAGGGATTGTGATCTCGACCCAAGGATATTCATATTTCTTAGTATCCTTGTTGTTTCAATTTGTACAAGTGGGGCCAGTGGTGAGCAGTACACTACAGACAACTATCTGTTGGAACCACAGTAGATGTCAAACCCAAAAGATCCCAAATTGGAATATCCAAAGCATCTAATCTTCAAATAAATGTGCACTGTACATGTACTTCTTTCATAATTGTCCATTTGCAGGCCACTAATGATTGAGTTGGGATCGTCCCATCGACGAGATTTTAAATATGTGGTCCATCCACTGAGGCCCATCAGGTCACTGGTTTGGATCACCCAAAAATTGGCCCCAATGTGCAAACTGAAGATTCTAGGATACCATACATATCCTCTGGTCAAGGACCCTTTTGATGAAGTTGTTGCTTATCAGAAAGAACAGTAGAAAAGGAATATGTAGCCATAAAGGTTTCTCTATCAAGACTTGCAAGTTCTCAACATAATTCCAATAAAAAAACATTGGTACAGTATCAAACCTTCCAGCACCAGCAACAACAATTTTTTGCTTTGGGAAATCTATCATTGGTCTTCCTTGCACTCTTACAGCTCCCAAAAGACCAGCTATTGCAACACCAGTAGTACCCTGTTGACAATAATGAATCCGTCAGAATCAAAGATGAGTATTTTCTTGCAAATGTTATAGTTAAATGATAGATACAAACATTTGGTTCACGGTTTATGTGTAAAGTTCAGAATCAAAGATGAGTATTTTCTTGCAAATGTTATAGTTAAATGATAGGTACAAACAACAAATGTTATAGTTAAATGATAGATACAAATAGTAAAGAGAACTTGACACTTCACAACATAGAATGAAAGCCCAACATTCAATCCCATAAACAGGCATTACGGCCATTTCAATTGTGGAGTAAAGTCCTCCATTCAAAAATCATGATTGTGTGTTGTGTTCACAAGATAAGGAAATGAAAAATTAAAAACAGGGGCTGAAACCCCTGCCTCAACACCCATTTGGTATTTCAAGTATCATTTTCTGGAACACGTTAAAGGCCCGTTTGGTAGATGCCTAAAAATGGGATCATCTCATTTTAGTTAAACAGTAATTACACATTAGAGATCTTGTTGTTGGTTATCATGATTATTTTAATCCTAAAGACCTTATTTGGTAGACACCTAAACATAAATTCATCTCAATTTAGCTGACACTGACAGTAATTATGTATTGTAGGTGTTGACCTCTAATACAAAATGTGTTACTCTCATTTTAGTTAACAACAATCATTATCTCCAATACATAATTACTGTCAACTGAAATGAGATGAACTCATTTTTTAGGTGTTTGCTAAACAAGGCCTCACCCAAAAAGCAATATGACCTCTAATACATAAACACAATTAACTAAAATGTGATGAACTCATGTTTAGGCATCTACCAAATGGGGCAGCCCAAGAAAACATGTTATAGTAGGGAAGTAGCACAGCATTTCTAATACCAACAGTAGAAAAGGAGGTGGATGCATTATGAGGGGGGCCTGTCGATATTAGTATAAAGAGGTAAATATCCAGTCAGAATTTTTGTGAAGGAACATCAAATAAATTAATCTTCTACATCACCATAAAGCATGTCTCAATGCATGCATTCATAATGAATAAATGAGCATGCATGTATGTGGTATATATGCTGGGATGGAACCCATGAAATTGCATATCACTAGAGGCTTACACAACCTGAGTAATTCTTTTGCTCCATGGGAAATATGGGTACAGGCATTGATTTTGCTTGAATACAAAACTACAAGCTACACAAACAAACAACATATGCATGAAATGATATGCCATTCAACCAAATGTCGATCTGTATACGAATCCCAACCCAGAGCCAAAACCTCAGCTTAGACCCTAACCAGGAACCGAAGCCTCAACCCGAACCCTAACCCGAAACTGAAAACCCCAAAACCCGCATCCCAAGAAATGCCCGACCTAATCCAAACCAACCCTTCAGACAATCCAAACACCAAAATAGGGCCAAATGACCTCTCAGCACAGACGAAAATTGGATTTTTGCCTAAATATTTTTCCAATCCCAACACCCTATCGCAACAATGGAAGATTGATGCCTGTGATACAAAATGTCTACGGTACCTCGGGCCTTGAGTTGAGTATGGCAGTGGAATTGGAATTTTGCCGCTGCATGTTCAACCTGAACCCCAGCACCCTTTCGCAACAATGGAAAATTGATGGAAGAAGACGCCGCTCGAAGGAAGAATACGCCGCTTGAAGGAAGAATACACCACTCGACGATGCCGCTCTTATGAAGAACACGCCGCTCGAAGGAGGAAGAATGAAAATGGGAAAAGGGGGGAAACGACGCTCGTTATTTTAGAATTCGCTGAGTAATATAAAATTTTCAATTCTGAAACTGTGTGTGTTTACCACTGTTTATAACAAAAATTCTGTTAGCAATCGTACATGCAAGAGGGACCATTTTCTGGATGGTTAAGATTGTATTATATAAGAAAATTATAAATATTAAATATTTACAACTAGAAGGATTATTTCAATGGTATGGATAACTCTATATCAATGCCACTATTTTTCATGAATGAGTCACCACTATTTTACATTCTGTACAAAACTCACAGTTTTTTTTCCAGAACAAAAAAACGGTAACCATAGCTTTGGAAAGGGGAGGGCTCTATGGGCCCCACCAAGATGGATATGTTTCATCCACGCCGTCAATCCATTTCTCCACATTATTTTAGGATTGATCCCAAAAAATGAGCCCGAAATAATTTTCTTGTAGACCACAAAATGAGATAACGCTGGACGGTTGTACGTCCACCATTCAAAACCTGTGAAACGCTGACGGATTATTGGGTTACGCCGACGGATTTTAGCCTTTGACATTACCGACAGATTTTAGCCGTAGCAAAAGCCACCCCAAGTCCGTCGGCGTTGCCCTGTTTTCTGGTAGTGTAAGGCCATTAACAAATGACATTCGTCACGTACAGACCTTATCGAACTTCATTTGCATACCAAGTGTCATAAGTTGTAGAAACTTTGGACCCTCACTAACACTTTTTTTAGGGTTTCACTGATCTTCCAAACAACTGGAAGAAACATATTTATTGTGGGATACTTATTTTTAGAAAATATCTTCATGCAGTTATAAAAAAACCTTGAGAAATTTACGAACATCCTTTACTTTACTTTGATCATCTTCAGTAGGAAACCAAGAATATGTTATATTACGTGTCGCATATTCGGGAAATGTAAGTTCCAATTTCACGGCCTATTCCAATATTTCAAAAGTCGAATTCCAACCCGCATATATCTAACTTTAACGCTTTTAAGTCTTTACATTCAAACGTTAGACTATATCACTCCGTATACTCAATCTTGAAGATGACCCCCTTATGTATTTTACACTCTCCTTTATGTTCTTTATAGTGGGGTCAATTGTTTTCAGCCCTTCTTGTATAATTAGGTTTAGTATGTAGGCACAACACTGAATCTAAAATATTTTTTCTCAAAAAATAAATTGCCGATTGCCTTTAACTGATTACGTAAGAATAAAACTATATTGTCATTTGTTGAATCTTTATCTAAAGTTATTAAAAAGATTTTATTTTCAATGTCCTAATCTTATAGACAGTTTTGTAAATGCAATCTGAAATAACCAAACCAGTATGAGGAGGAGAAAGGTGGTGGAAGTTCAAAATTCCTATGCAAAGTTTTCAATCTTCATTAACATAGTGTGCGGTCAATGAAATGTATCACTTTCTTTAATTAGACGTTGTCCACAAATCAAAAGTCAAACTTATTCTTGAGACTGATGTCAAAACTGTTTTCAATTTTATTTTTCCACTTGCGTACATCTTCATGCACTTCCTCTTCATAGTAGCGCGGGAGGCCTTCTCAACCTAAGGATTAAAGAATTTATTGTATCCCATGGAAACTTTGCTCTTTATCATTCTAAATAATTTTTCATCAATGGTTACAAGTCTTGCTTACCATTCTTTTAGCTTCTCTTTTTCAAACTTATGAGTCAAAAGTTTACATTAAGACCCGTCTCATTTATACTTGCTAAATGAAAGCAACTGTTGGTCTATAATTAGGATTTTTTTCTCTTTGAACAATTTAGCATATGTTTGTTTAAATGAGTAGTTGACTCCCCAAAATTCTTACTATACAATGATTAACAATCCATACATCTAATCTTCAACATATCATTAATTAGAACGTCTTCAAAGTCATCCCACATAGCTGACTTTTTCTTTCCTTTAGGGCGTGTTTGATTTTCCAATTCCATGGGAAATGCCCCATAAATGGTAATAATTATTTCCCTTCGTAATTGCCGCACTCTTCCCCATAATTGATTTAACGGCTTACTTTTTCGATGTAAAAACAACATGTACTGTGAAATATTTGTGGGTCCCACCATGATGCATATTATATATCTACACTGTTCATCCATTATGTTAGATGAATTTATGATATAAGACAAAAAATGAGGCATATCCAAAGCTCAAGTGGACCACACCATAGAAAAAATGTGAATCAAATACTTACCATTAAAAACTTCATGGGGCCACTATTTCTTTTGGTATGGGCCAGTTGAGTGTTGGATCTACCTCATTTTTTTTTATCTCATATCTCAAAATGTTGTGATAAAATGGATGGACGGAACAGATATGTCATATATATCAAGATGGGGTATAAAAATTTAAACTACTTCTTTTGAGCCGGTTTCCAAGACTGAAATTCCCAAGAATATTCAAACAGGTGAAACGGTAATAATCACCCATTTCCAGGGTATTTACCGTTTCCATGAGAAACGATAAAAATCAAACAGGCCCTTAGTTGCATTGGTAGTTGAAGACCCCTCCCTCCACATAAGAGGAGATGTGGCCGACGCACTAACACCGAGGGTAGTTGGGACTTCCTCACTAGTCGTCTATAAATATAAAGATAAGAATCTAACTTTTAGGCACTTATCAACACAAGTATTATCTAATAAATGTCCTCTAATTTTTTTAGAATTTCCTAAGTATCTAAATCACTCACTCATTCAATGTTCAATAGATTATAATGTTTTCATTTTTCAATTTAAATGTTATGACAAAATTTCGGCAGCATCTCCTCTTATCTCTTATTAATCATGTATTTGATTCACACGTCAACTATCCACACAAAGTGTGGATATTTTATGATGGAAATTGTAACGTCCAGAAAATTGACACCCTAGTACATAGACTCTTATCTCGAGTTCCCAAGTGTTAATCAAATGAAAATGTACGTGTGACCTCATTCAAATTCAAATTCATTTCACACACGAGCAATTAGAGTAGCGCAATTTAAATTAGCGGATCAAATATGAGGTAAAGATAATAAAAATCAATTAATATAGGGCTAACAGTCAAGGTACAATTAAAAGTGGTATTCGTTTAAATGAGGATTATACAAGCCACAATATACATATCCAAGATAATTAAAATTTAAAGTTTTTAGTTTTCGCCCTATCCTCCAAAACATAATGACAATGGCATAAGCCGATCTATGCCTACCCGTCTGAAGTCTCGCTAGTACCTACATCAATAATATTATCTGGTTTGTATTTTTAAAACATCGTCCCAGGTGGGAGTAGCTAACTAGGTGGTTCCATTAGTTCTAAATTACACACGTTATCAACCCAATCAATGTAGATAATGATAAAACAAGAAAAAAAACATTTTCTAAATACTCTTGTTAAATGCACGAATGAAATTATGTAATGATGCATGCACATTTTAATCCAACACTCCCTCACAAGCGACTTCAACGCCTATTTCGCAAATGCCAACACTCCCTCATAAGCGACTTTAATGTAAAATCACAAAATTTTATCTAATGTAATGTGGTGAATGCGTATGTTAGCCGAGTAATTATTAAGTTTTATTCATCCAACATATTGGCGAAGCTAGGATACCGACATTATATCATGAGTCCTTATTCAGATTATGTGGTTCGTTGTAGCACGTATCGGTATAATACCCAAAGGTATGAGGATCAACCAGGTATGGGTTCTCACCCAAACATTAGGCATACTCACTCATTTCTGAGGTGCGAGCTTATCATATAAAACTAAATTGCCACAAAGGAAAGGGCATGTCACCCAATTTCATTCACGTCTGGGTCATTCGAACGGTACTCTAGCACAAAATCATCGGCCGAGTAATTTGGACGAGGGCTGTTCGAACAACGATTTATCACCTCCATTAATGCTCACTGGTCACTACAAGGAGGCTTGTCACCCCATTGTATGCCGACAGCTTGGACACAGTGTCTCATACCGCTATGCCTGTCTCATGAGTCTCAGTATGGTCTCATAGATTCAATTTGGTCGTGTCACATATTATAAACATACATGATTAATCGACTATTGGACTAATTTGATTAACTTGGGAGGACTCCAGCGAAACCAGCATTGGGTGCAAGCATCCCATGTAGTCCAACTACTGTCGGTTGTCCGTGTTTAGTCCATGTCGATCAAACAAGCTTAGGGTGGCCGGCCTAACTCAAGCCACCCTTTGGTTTCAGTGATTTACTATAACGTCTCGAAAAAATCCGTACAAAGACCCAAGTACCACTTCAAGCAGAAATCATTAAGGGTCAAATTATGTGGAAATTAGACAAAAATTAACTAAGTACTAAATTGAATTAATTAGTAGATTAGCTTGAACTGCTTTCTATATGAACTGCAAGACCCAAAACCAGTAGAATCGCTAATTCTACATTATCTAAAAACCTAAGAGAAATCTCAAAATCCAGTTGCTCGCGGGAGCACATTGAAACTTCGTATCAGACATGGACCGCGCGTCGAAAGTCTGATAACCTCGAAACTATACGGTTATGACCGCCTTACTGGGCTTGACAACCATCGCGGGAATCGAGTCCAAATAGTAACCAAAAATACACAACTTGAGCCCGTAGCAAAGTGTGTGAGAAACGTAAATATCTTTAGAAAATGAACTCAACTTAAGTAATTTAGACCGTTCGCTTGCAGGCCAAATTTAAGGTTTCAGATCGTCAGATTCTGACCCAACTACACCCTTAGATCAGGGAATTTTTCTACACATGTCAGTGTACTTGTGGCCCTGATTGAGTGAAGATGAACGTTGAACTGAAATTGGTCTTCCACGGTCGATCCACAAATACAATCGGACCGAAATCTTAACCTGACATAGATCCATTGTCAGGAAACTTTCTCCGGACCGTATACAGGTAATGGACCTCCAGATGAGCTCCGTTGGCCCGAAACAATCACCTCTTGGCTATAACCTAAGTATACCATGACCCTGGGGCCATTGACATCACTTTCGGGCCTATTTAAAGTCCTAAGCCCACTCCTCTCTCATTCTATACGAATTTTCTAAAACCCTATGAGAGAGAAGAGAGAAAAGAGGAGGAAAGAGTAAGGAGAAGTGTGAGAGATCTGTGGTTTGTTGCTGGGATTCACTCCCACCACTTCACGTGCCGAATCATCTCTCCCGTGTCGCTACACTGTCGAATCTGAATCTATTTTTAGGTAAAAAAATTCTAACCCTAATCTATTTTATTAATCCGAATAGAGAAAACGGTGAAATAGCTAACCTATTTCATGATTTAGGTAGCTGTTGTGCTGTAGACAAAAGTGTAGTGTAATCGGTGTATCGGCGAAGGGTGTAGACTATAAACGTTTAGGTTATGGTTTTCAAGGCTTTCAATGTCAGTTAATGATTTATGACTGACTTGATTACTGTCACATGTAATTAGATGCGATGTTTTCTGTGTATTACACATATATATGAACTATGTTGAATATAATGCATTCCATGTGTTTGTTGAAATGTTTGAATGAATATGGAATTATGATTTATGCTTTCCATGATTATTGATTGAGAATATGTGATTGTTGTATGTGTGACAACTCCTTTGTGAAAGGATTTGTTATGATATATGTTATAAGTAATTTATTACATGTATGTTGATATGTGTAGTCTAAGTGTTTGATAAAATGTCTGAATGAGAAGTTGTTTGTTGAAATGTATTTAATAAGGGCGTTGAGATAGAATTCTCAATTACTGTATCTATAGTTACAATTTTCTTCATGTAACCTATCTCGCTACTACATGATTTATGGATGAAATGCCCATGATTTATGGATGAAATGCCTATGTATGATAACATGTGCACTATGTGTTTGTTAAAATGGTCAAATGCGATTTATATTTGAATTGATTGTCACATATTATTTTGACTATCACATATGAACGCCTATTGTATTTAAGTATGATTAGGACTAATACGTAGTCCACGCAATCGGTAACGATTTACGATCAGTGGCCGAACCAGTTTCGACGTAACGAATACGTTCGATGAATCCGAGTTGTACAGTGATTATCGACAGTGGTTAAGCCACGAGGAGTGCGTATGCGCTCCATGTTGATTAATTTAACGTGCGATCGTACCTGTCGAGCTTGTCAAGTAACTAGATTGGCCTAGTGTATGTTCACCATGTATGGACGCTACTGCTTGAACCTAAGGTACTACTTACCAGTGAAAAGCCTATTTAACCTTAGTACTGCGATCCGCTAAAACTCATGAAGCGGGCATGGTGGTATGGGATACCGTGGTCGAGCTGTCGGCCTACACTGGGGTGATGAGCCTCCTCTTAGTGTCCATTGAGCAACCCAAATACCTGAGCCGAATATGATAGTATGAGACACTGTATTCGAGCTGTCAACCTATGCTCAGGTGACGAGCCTTTCCATAGTGACCTCGAGTATAAACTAGGCCTACGCTGAGGTGACGAGCCTCTCTATAGCGACCTGAACTTACCTATCCACTGCTTTTCAATCAGAGGTGATGTTGCCCTATAACTTGCCTATCGTATGCGGTTAACTAGGATTGACGACCCTAGATGGATCATTGTTTGCGTAAATAAAATAAAGGGAGGTACCTTAGCTTCCTGAATCTGCTGTATGAATAAGCCTAATTAAATATTGGCTAACACAATCATGCACCGCATTGCATGTGCTTTGGCGAGGAAGTGCACGTGTTCAGAGTGATGCATGCGCGATCGTGAGATGATGTCGCTGAGGGAGTGCAGGCGAGGGCATGCATCATTATCGCATACCATTCTTGCATTAACAAGAGTACTTAGGATATGATTGTTGCATTCCCTTATCATTACTGCTTGACTGAATTGATAACATGTTAACCTTTGCCGTATAGCTCCACTGAGTTGATCACCCACTCTCACTCTTAGACGGTGTTTTAAAACACCAACCAACCCTATTTTAGTTTCAGATGACGGCAAGGCTTAGAGGCGGAGCTCGACTTTTATGATAACGAGGAGTTCTCCTATATGAAACTCTCTAGCAAGTCTATGTAGATCTGGAGTTGCGTCGATGGGGTTATAGGGATACCGATTAAATGTCATTACATTGTATCATTTTGTAAATTTTGGAACTATATATGTAATTATTTAACCTGGTGACATGTTCATACTCTGGGGACTTACAGCCACTTATATGCTTTATATATTTATCACAATCTTCTGCTTGCGTAATCTAATTGTCTCTGGAGTATGATATGCTGATTTAGTGTAATCCCATTGATGTTTAATGCACTAATACGGACAACATTTAATCATCATTATCTATGTTGCATAAGTGATGCAACGGATCTTGGGAGTTGAGTCTTTGCTCGACTCTCGAAATTCATGGCGTTACAAGTTGGTATCAAAGCATGATTTATATTAAACTAGACTTGGGTTATGGTAACATGACACACATTGATGTACTTTGACTTAGAAGGGGACGATGAAATGTAGAAACAGTCATAGGATTCCAAGTTTCACCGACAAGTGAAACTGACTGTTGAAATCGGACCCATATGCCTCTGTGATCATGCGGGATGATCCTAATTTCCTTCCAGACCGTCAATCGACGGGTTTATACGATAATTCGGTGTATTCTACACTCAAATGACCTAGAAAGCGTGAATATGAGGGAGATGGACCCCGAAAAAGTCTTAAACAGGCGTAGGGGCCCAAACCGCATGAAACAGTGGGACCCAAGGTGGGTCCCATACGTTTCCGGCACCCTAAGAGGGGAATGCCATCGCCCAGAGGTCCAGCAGACCGCGATGGCATCCCGCTTACCGGGAGGCCTCCCAGTCCAAGTCCAGCGGGCCGACCATGTACACACATGTGGGGGGCCACGAAAGCATGTGGGGCCCCTTATTTCTTCCCATTTTTGCTTCATTTCATCCCCACCTAACTTCTAAACCCTTCCAACCCCTCCAAAACCTTGATTTTTCACCTCAAATCCCCCTCAATTCTCATATCTTCTTCTTCTTCTTCTTCACTATATACCCATCTCTACTATCTTCCTCAAAAACCCATCTTCTACAACCACCCATCTCCATCATTCTCCTTATTTGAGCATAAAGCCTATACCTTTGTGTCTCATAACTCAAAAGCCTCACAATCCACCCTATTCCCAAGCTTTCCCGACTTCTATGGCTCTTTTCGAGCTTATGGCTGCAATCTTCTCTCTCCACACTTCTTTCCCTCATGGGAAAGAAGAGGGCTTCCACAGATGAAGCTGGGCCTAGCCACCCAACCCATCCAAAGAAGAAATCGGGCACTGAAGCAAGTACAAGCGCCACACTAGAGTAGAGGACGAAGCGGGATCTCAATCCCCAAGTTCTGCTCGAAAGGGCCCTACCGTCGGGCATCGCACATGGAAGGTTGTTGAGGGTCAAATATTACATATCAAACCCCAATTATCGGCTGAATTTACGAGCATAACACTGTTTAACGTCTCGACTTAACGTGTTTGTGATACAGGGTTTATTTAAGAGCACGGACTACAAAAAGATGTTAAACGCACGAAATTAACGCTTTGATGGTGCCAAGGCATTGGACGGGACACCATGAGATCAAGATCGAGGATTTACACACCAGAGATCAGTGAAATTCCAGCCACCCACTTCAAACAGGCCTGAAAAATGTCAAGAATGCAAGATCACAGGGTTCCCACCATCTGATCGACTCAAAGCTTCATATATGGCCTGAAGGCCATAAGTTAACCGTACACGTCAAATTCCAGATCTCGAATCCTTATAGAAGTGGACCAACAGATAGATCAGCTACCAAATCTCTAATTTGGGGCCCACCTGATGTATGGATATGCCTCAAGTTTGGTAGAAACTCGTAAAATGAGGCGGCATAGCAGATGGACGGTATGGATTTTTTTATAACATCACCAAGGGGACCTGCACTATCATGAGCGTGCATATAGAGGGTGCACGCTCGCGGTGCACCGAATATCACAAGAGTCGGTCAGCGCATGCTGACCGACGTTTCCTTCCCAAAGCCGATTCTCTGCTACTAACGGAACAGAGAAATCGTAATTTTCTCAGTGGGCCCCATCCATCATTCCTTTTGATGATCTAATCCGTCTATTAGGTCAATAGGTGGGGCGTGACCCTCGCCTAGGTGGTATTTTGGCCTCATACACGCGATCAGACGATTCCCACCTTCAAACGCAGAATGGACGGTAGGGTAAAAAACTCCATGGGCCACACTGACTGTGAATGGAAATATCCCATTCTTAGCTGAAATTTCAAGGGGAACATAATAAACGGATTGGATCATTCAAAGAAACCCGATCATGGGCCCCACCATCAGTCCAACGCAGTAACTGCGTTAGGTACCGCGTCTGTGAAAACCGGCCGACTTGGGCCGGTTGTGTGACCGTGATCATGGCTGGACCATTAATCCAAACCGTTCATCCTTCCTTTATGGTGGCCATAATCCATGCCTAGCTGCTGGAATTTGAATGGATCAAGTTATTGTTTTGTTTAACCGTTCAATAGCATAACGGACGGTGGGTTTAAAACTCTGTGGACCACCACGAATCTGACCCAAAATTGAGCATTCTCAACTGATTTTTCGTCCTCTATCAAATGGACGGAGTGGATTTCTCAATAGACGTCAAGGTGGGACCCACCGAACATCACAGCGGCAGATGCCGTTTTGTTGGCTGCGTAACGGACCGATTGTGTCCGTTTTGCAGATGGTTGTGGGCCCCATCGATTGTTCAAACTGACGATCTGATCCGTCCATCAGATGTAGAGGAAGGTCCTGACCACTTTCATGAAGCCAAATCTGAAATACAGGACCATCGGCCACCGTAACTTAGAGCTGACGCAAGTCAGTTTCCAAATTTTCTGCTGTTGCGTAAAGTGTTGTGGAGGTAGTTTCCATAAAAGCGGTGCATCGACTCCAGCAGAAAGGAGGACTTTTTCTACAGCTGCCTATAAAGAGAAGGGGAGAAACGGGAGAGAGAGGGGGGCTGGATGCTGGAACGTGAGTAGAGAGATAGAGAGAGTAGTTGTTTTCTTTTTCTTTTCTTTTTCTTTATATTTATTTTAGATTTAGCCTAATCATGATCGTGATTGGCTGAATCTCTTGGCTAGGGCCAAGAGGTGAAGCTTGTGGTGTGATGAGAATTATTCTACGGCTCTGATTTATGTTAGACTGAACCTATGTTGATGTTTGTTTGATTTTAAGGAATACTTTTAGTTTTCAATGGTTGGTTGTGACTGAAATTACAATAGATCTGCGGTGGCTTTGAGTATTTCTTTTTCTTTATGTTTATGACATCAGGAAGCCTTGTTGTTCACCATCGTCTCTTGGGCATGGTCGGATGACGGTACCCTTCCTAACCTTCATACATTGATTGGTTGGTAATTAGTTTAATTCTATTGTTTACTTTGTCTCCTGGGCATAGTTTAGTGATGGAATCCATTCTAATTCATATACCCTTCATCTTTTCAAAACTACATCAAAGGAAGTTCAGTTGATTTTCATGAATCAAGTGTAGATCTCCCTGATCTCTACAAGTGGATCCTCTGAATCCCTAGTTTCCCTTTAATTTAATTCTCTAAATTTTAGATAAATATTTCACCATTATTCCTCAAATCACACTCGATTTAGATTTCATCTTTTTCTAGTTCTAGATCTAGTTAGTTTCAGATTACGTACAGGTTTCAGTCCCTGTGGATTCGACCTCGGTCTTACCGAGTTTATTACTACATCACAACCCTACACTTGGGGAGTGAACAAGTTTTTGCACCTATTGAGCTAATAGACGGATTAGATCATCAAAAGGAATGATGGATGGGGCCCACTGAGAAAATTACGATTTCTCTGTTCCGTTAGTAGCAGAGAATCGGCTTTGGGAAGGAAACGTCGGTCAGCATGCGCTTACCGACTCTTGTGATATTCAGTGCACCGCGAGCGTGCACCCTCTATATGCACGCCCGTGATGGTGCAGGTCCCCTTGGTGATGTTATAAAAAAAACCATACCGTCCATCTGCTATGCCGCCTCATTTTACGAGTTTCTACCAAACTTGAGGCATATCCATACATCAGGTGGGCCCCAAATTAGAGATTTGGTAGCTGATCTATCTGTTGGTCCACTTCTACAAGGATCCGAGATCTGGAATTTGACGTGTACGGTTAACTTATGGCCTTCAGGCCATATATGAAGCTTTGAGTCGATCAGATGGTGGGAACCCTGTGATCTTGCATTCTTGACATTTTTCAGGCCTGTTTGAAGTGGGTGGCTGGAATTTCACTAATCTCTGGTGTGTAAATCCTCGATCTTAATCTCATGGTGTCCCGTCCAATGCCTTGGCACCATCAGAGCGTTAATTTCATGCGTTTAACATCTTTTTGTAGTCCGTGCTCTTAAATAAACCCTGTATCACAAACACGTTAAGTCGAGACGTTAAACAGTGTTATGCTCGTAAATTCAGGCGATAATTGGGGTCTGATATGTAATATTTGACCCTCAACAAAGGTTTCAGGGTCGTAGAGTCCTCTGTGAAGCACAAGTGGATGAGAAGCTATTTGGGTTATATCTGGTGATGGACCTCCTGTTGGATGCCGGATGGGGTCCCTTATTCAAAGGCAAGTCACGTGCGTATGAGAGTACTGTCCGAGCCTTCTACGCCCACATACGGGATCAGCTACTAGAGCCTTTACAGTTCACTATCCCCGTAGGAAGGCAAGAAGCCACAGTTAATGTTGGTGTGATAGCTCAGATTATGGGGATGGAGCGTGGTGAGGTTCATGTTAGCGAGAAGAATCTCAGGAGTGCACGTGAAAGAGATCGCCGCAAGTGATTTCTTTCTGGCCGACTGATTCACTGGAATCGAAGCAACTGCCTCCCATCGACCAAGATGAGTCCTGACTTCCGCCTACTCCACCATATATTCACACACAATGTGTACCCTAGGTGGACAATCACTCCGAATGCACGCGTTTAATGGTGGACTTCCTATACAGAGTTGGGTAGGGAGACAAGTTGTGCCTGCCTACATACATCCTGCTACAGATAGTATAGACCGCACGCTCTATTAAGGGAGATGTTACACTCCCATTCGGCAAACTCATATGCAAGCTTGCTCGTGAGTTCGGCTACCGACTTGACTTAGAGCTTGTGCCGATCCACTTCATCAATGACACTACGCTCAACAACATGGGTATTGGGCCACGACAACGCCAAGCCCGTCTTGATGAGTATGGCGATGAGATAGAGGAAGAAAGTGAAGAGGATGAGGCGAGTGAAGATGATGAAGATGAGGAAGTGATGAAGAGGGTAGTGGTGATGAAGAGCAGGGAGAGGAAGAATAGGAGGCGCAAGACTCTGATGAGGGCTCTCCACCTGCTACACATGATCACCACCGTGATCGAGCTGCTTTAGAAGCCCGCTTGGCTCAGATTAAGGAGAGCCAAGTCGCCCTGAGACATGAGGTCAGAGAGACCCGGGCCAAAGTGAAGCGAGAACTTGAAGAGAATAGGGCCTATATGAAACAGAAATTTAAGAAGATGTCTCGCACTTTGAAGGCCCTCCTATGCTGTATGCAGGACAAGGGTGCTCCTCCACCATCACCAAAGTCGGACGACTAGTCATATGTTGTAGTTGTCTTTGGATTTTCTTTGTTTTCTCGCTTTCTATGTGATAGCCTTGATAGGCTTAATAGTATGGTAAGTAGGTATGTTTTAGTGTTTAAAGCTTCGTTTGAATTAGCTCACGTGCATCTTCTGTCATGATCCATGTAAGACTACATCTCATGTATTATGACAATTTTGGTTAAATGAAATGCATGAAGCTCCTTTTGTTATGAAATGTGTAAAATGCTTGAGAAGTTGAGTGTTGCTATGCTAAAATCTTACACGTGTTGAACCCTATGTTGTGTATAGGGAATGCCTCTAAAAGCTACTCGGAACACTACACGTCTAGCACTTGGCAGATCGTTTGACGGAGCACCTCCCCTAAGCGATAGCCACACGGACCCCAGCTTGGGCCCTGATATTGACACGATGCCGGATTCACAGCCGCCCACTGACCCCTCTAATGGACCAACACTTCCGCACCACCGGTTTCTGAGTAGAACCGTGCGTCTACCTCGACGCCACACATGCCTCAGGCGGCTTATCCTCCTGATAAGTTGGAGCAGATGATGCTCCTTATGTAGCAGCGGCAGCAGATTTGGACCACCATAACAGGGGTCCTTGCCTAGACATGAACGTGGTTCTGCCTGCACCACTTGTGCACCCTGCTGGAAACATGAGTGCCAGCGGCCTATTTGAGTGGTTTTAGTGCTTCCGACCTCCCACGTTTGCGGGTACTTACAGACCCGAGAAGGCCGAATATTGGCTTAACCGCATCTCTAAGATGTTGAAACCGCTGCACTGCACTGAGGCAGAGCAGGTTTAGTTGGTTACATACATGTTTGAGAAGGAAGCTAATCTCTGGTGGGACAGCATCCTTCGGACCATTCCCGAGGGTTATGTGTGGACATGGGATATTTTTAAGGCCGGCTTCCATGGGAAGTATTTCCCCCTCACCTACCGTAACGAAAAGGAGGGAGAGTTCCTTCGCCTTGGTCAGGGAGGAATGACCGTAGTCGAGTATGAGAACAAGTTCACGGAGCTGTCCAGATACGCTCCTTTGATCCTAGCGAATAAGCCGATGAAGATGCAGAGATTCTCCGATGGTCCGCGGCTCGATATCCACACAAAGATGTGTTGCACTAGCATACATAACTATGTTGAGCTAGCGAGCATGTCTCTACGAGCTAAGCAGGATGGAGACAGGCTATCCCATACACGTGTACCCGTAGGTCCTAGGCCTCGACCAGATTTGTCGAGCAGACCGTTCCTCGACAAGAGGCCACATGCAGACTCGCCTCTCAGACTTACGGCTTCACCAGCCTAGCTGAGGCGATCATATCTGTGGTGCATCTACTGCAAGAGGTTGGCCCATACAGATACTTACTGCTTCACCAAGATGAGGGATAACGGCTTCTCGCCGCCTCAGAAGATCAATCGCCAGCTTCCTCAAGCTATCTCGGCTCTACCTCTACGTTCAGTACCACTATCACAACCTTTCTATAGGCCTAATGTACCTCGTAGTAGGTCACCTCAACGACCTATGGTACCGCAGCCAAATTGTCCTCAACAAGCTAGTGTGCACTCACTTACAGCTGAGGCATCCGAGACAGTAGTTACAACACCATTGGCTTTTGAAGTCACAGCACATATCCAAAGTATACCAGTCTTCCTATTGGTGGACACTGGGTCTACTATTTTGATAATATCATGTGCAACAGTCAAACGACTAGCTTTGGAAACTACTCCTATGGTTGGGTTGAGACTCCTTACTGCCACAAGGACCTTCTCAGACACTAGCAAGATTTGTAAGGGTTACTTGATAGACTTAGGAAGCAGAACAGTACTCGTTGACCTGACTGTTGCCCCGCTATGCCATTACGATGTCATCCCCGGCATGGATTGGCTCATGACATGAAGGCAGAGATCGATTGTGAGACTAGAGTGGTGACAGCCCATAGTCCTGAGGGCACGACCTTTACTTTCCCAGTTCAGGTCAGTTGGTACTATTGCATTAGTTGTTACGCTTCCTTGTTAGAGAATGTTGATGGTCCGACACTTGGGAACACGTCAGTAGTTCAGGATTTCACGAACATGTTCAGAAAGATACTTGGATTACCTCCTCAGCGCGAGATCGATTTTACCATCGACCTAGTGTCTGGTTCGACATATATATCTTTACCGACATATCGCATGCCTCCATGTGAGATGGAGGAACTGAGGAGACAGATCGATGATCTGTTGGATTCAGGCTTCATACGACTGAGTGTATCTCCTTGGGGAGCACCCATGTTGTTTGTGAAGAAAAAGGATGGATCACTGCGATTGTGTATTGATTATCGCAGGTTGAATCAAGTGATGGTGAAGAACAAGTATCCTTTGCCCAGGATAGATGATCTGTTCGATCAGTTGAAAAGGGCGCGGTATTTCACTAAGATCAACTTGTAGTCAGGGTATTATCAATTACGTGTCAAAGATGAGGACGTGTAGAAAATAGCGTTCAGAACCAGTTTTGGGCACTACGAATTCTTTGCGATGTCATTTGGACTCACAAACTCACCAGTCATGTTCATGGACCTGATGAACCGGGTGTTTTGGCCGTATCTGTACCGATTTGTCATCATATTTATAGATGACATCCTGATATACTCCAAGAGTCGGAAGGATCACGAGGAGCACCTGCGAGCAGTTTTTGATACTCTCAGGAAGAACCAGTTATTTGCCCAGTACAAGAAGTGTAACTTTTGAAAAGAAGAAGTCAAGTTCCTAGGACACATGGTGTCCAAGGAAGGGATAGCTGTGGACCTTGCTAAGGTGACCGCAGTTCAGGACTGGGAGTAGCCCGCTTCAGTTACTGAAGTGAGGAGTTTCCTCGACCTAGCATGTTATTATCGATGATTCATTAGGGATTTTTCCAAGATATCCAGACCGTTGTCTCGGCTCATTCGGAAGGATCTTAAGTTTGCCTGGAATGAGAAGGCAGAAGCAACCTTTCAGGAACTGAAAGACAAGTTGACATTCGCACCCGTGCTAGTATTGCTAGAGCAGGGGGTTAATTATACGATATTAATTGACGCGTCTCGTGTTGGTTTGAGTAGTGTTCTGATGCAAAAGGAAAGAGTGATTGCTTATGCCTCACGAAAGTTGAGGAAGCACGAGGAAAACTACCCTACGCACGACCCGGAGTTAGCGTTCGTCATCTTTGCATTAAAGTTCTAGAGACATTACCTCTACGGAGAGGAGTTCGATCTCTTTTACGACCATAAAAGCCTCATGTACATATTCACGTAGAGGAACCTGAATATGAGGCAACGACGATAGATGGAAACTTTAAAAGACTTCAAGTTTGAGGTCTCCTACCATCCTAGTAAGGCCAATCTTGTGGCAGACGTGTTGAGCTACAAGAAGACGATAGCATTTGTGGCTCCACTGATGATAAGAGGATGGAATATGGTATAATTTGTGTGATATTTTGAGTAGAAGCTTACGGTAAAGGAGCTGTTTAAGAGCGTCGCACATATTCGTGTACAGCCACTTATCGATGACCGAATCATAGTGGCTCAAGGGGAAGATGAATGGTTAGTAGAGTTGAGAAAGCGATCTAGTGACGATGAAGACTCTGAATGGAGAGTTGGTTCGGATGGGGGTTTACGTTATCATGGCCGCCTATGCGTCCCAAATCTTCATGAATTGAGAGGGGAAGTTCTCGAAGCTGCTCACAATTCGAAGATGGTCATGCAACCTGGTAGTACGAAGATGTATCGAGATATGAAGCGTTCGTACTGGTGGGACAACATGAAGGCCCACATAGCAGATTTTGTGTCCCATTGTCTCATATGCTAGTAGGTCAAGGCCGAACATCACCGACCTCCTGGTTTACTTCAACCCATGCCCATAGCTGAATGGAAATGGAATTTCATCTCTATGAATTTCATTTCAAGGTTACCAAAGACGAGGAAGGGACATGACTCCATTTGGGTGAGTCTCAAACTCAGTAGATGAGTTGGCCAGGCTATATATCAACGAGATAGTACATCTACATGGAGTGCCGATGGAGATCGTGTCAAACCGAGACACACGATTCACATCTATCTTCTAGACTCGTATCCAGGAAGTAATGAGTGTGAAATTGAAGTTCAGTACAGCGTTCCACCCATAGACGAATGGGTAGACGGAACGGGTGAATCAGGTGTTGGAAGATATGCTGTGAGCTTGTGTGCTTGATTTCAAGGACAGTTGGGATGACTGTCTTCTTTATCCTGAGTTAACTTATAACAACATCTTTCAGGCGAGTATTGGCATGGCCCCCTACGAAGCACTGTATGGGCGTCCGTGTAGAAGACCGTATTGTTGGGTAGAGGTTGGCGAGAAGAGTTTGATTGGCCCAGAGTTAGTACAAGCGACCTAAGAGAAGATCGACATTATCAGGCGTTGACTTTTTGCAGCATAGAGTAGACAAAAGAGTTACGCCAATACGAGACGGCGACCGCTAGAGTTTGAGGTTGGGGACCATATGTTTCTTAAGGTTTCCCCCATGAAGGGAGTCCTTTGATTTAGCAAGAAGGAAAAACTCATGACACGATTTATTAGTCCGTTCCAGATTTTAGACCGAGTGGGTGTAGTAGCGTACCATCTTGTTTTGCCCACACGACTCGCAAGCGTGCACAACGTATTTCACGTATCGATACTGAAGAAATACGTTCCTGATCCTTCCCACGTTATCAAGTGGGAGCAGGTACAGTTGAGTGAAGATGCTAATTATATACTGCGACCGACGCGTATTCTAGACTGGAAGAAATAGGTACTGCGCAGTAAGGTTATCTCGCTTGTGAAGGTACAGGGGACACACCATACTGAGGAAGAGGCTACTTGGGAAACAGAAGCCGATGACCGTAAGAACTACCCTCAGATTGTAAACGTCTGAGGGTACAAATTTTTCTTTAAGGGGGGTAGATTGTAACGTCTCGGAAAAATCCGTACAAATACCCGAGTACCACTTCAGGCAGAAATCACTAAGGGTCAAATTATGTAGAAATTAGACAAAAACTAATTAAGTACTAAACTAAATTAATTAGTAGATTAGCTTGAACTGCTTTTTATAGGAACAGTAAGACCCAAAACCAGTAGAATTGTTAACTCTACATTACCTAAAAACCTAGGAGAAATCTCAAAATCCAGTTGCTCGCGGGAGCACATTGAAACTTCGTATCAGACCTGGACCGTGCGTCGAAAGTCCCATAACTGCGAAACTATTCGGTTATGACCGCCTTACTGGGCTTGACAACCATCGCGGAAATCGAGTCCAACTAGTATTCAGAAACGCACAACTTGAGCCCGTAGCGAAGTGTGTGAGAAACGCGAATATCTTTAGAAAATGAACTCAACTTAAGTAATTTGGACCGTTCGCTTGCAGACTAAATTTAAGGTTTCATACCATCAGATTCTGACCCAAATAAACCCTTGGATCAGGAAAATTTTCCTACACATGTCAGTGTACTTGTGGCCCTGATCGAGTGACGATGACCGTTGAACTGAAATTGGTCCTACACGGTCGATCCACAAATCCGATCGGACCGAAATCTTAACTTGACATAGATCCATTGTCAGGAAACTTTTTTCAGACCATATGCAGGTAATGGACCTCCAGTTGAGCTATGTTGACTCGAAACAATCACCTTTTAGCTATAACCTAAGTATACCATGGCCCTAGGGCCATTAACATCACTTCTGGGCCTATTTAAAGCCCTACCCCTCTCTCATTCTATACGAATTTCCTAAAACCTTAGGAGAGAGAAGAGAGAAAAGAGGAAGAAAGAATGAGGAGAAGTGTGAGAGATCTATGGTTTGTTGCTGGGATTCACTCCCACCACTCCACGTGCCTAATCATCTCTCCCGTGTCGCTACACTGTCGAATCTGAATACGTTTTTGGATAAAAAATCCTAACCCTAATCTGTTTTATTAATCCAAATAGAGGAAACAGTGAAATAACTAACCTATTTTATGATTTAGGTAGCCGTTGTACTGTAGACAAAGGCGTAGTGTATGAACTGAGTTCGTAATCGGTGTATCGGCGAAAGGTGTAGACTATAAACGCTTAGGTTATGGTTTTCAAGACTTTCAATGTCAGTTAATGATTTATGACTAACTTGATTGCTGTCACATGTAATTAGATGCGATGTTTTCCGTGTATTACACATATATATGAACTATGTTGAATATAATGCATTCTATGTGTTTGTTGAAATGTTTGAATGGATATAGAATTGAGATTTATGCTTGCCATGATTATTGATTAAGAATACGTGATTGTTGTATGTGTGACAACTCCTTTGTGAAAGGATTTGCTATGATATATGTTACAAGTAATTTATTACATGTATGTTGATATGTCTAAGTGTTTGATAAAATGTCTGAATGAGAAGTTGTTTGTTGAAATGTATTTAATAAGGGCGTTGAGATAGGATTCTCAATTACCATATCTATAGTTACAATTTTCTTCATGTAACCTATCGTGCTATTACATGATTTATGGATGAAATGCCTATGTATGATAACATGTGCACTATGTGTATGTTAAAATGGTCAAACGCAATTTACGTTTGAATTGATTGTCACATGTTGTTTTGACTGTCACATGTTGTTTTAACTATCACATATGAATGCCTATTGCATTTGAGCATGATTGGGACTAATACGTAGTCCAGGCAATCGGTAACGGTTTACGATTAGTGGTCAAACTAGTTTCGCCACAACGAATACGTTCGATGAATCCGAGTCGTACGGTGATTATCAACAGTGGTTAGACCACGAGGAGTACATATGCGCGCTGTGTCGATTAATTTAACGTGCGCTCGTACCAGTCGAGCTTATCAAGTAACCCGATTGGCTTAATGTATGTTCACCATGTATAGACGCTACTGCTTGAATCTAAGGTACTACTTATCAGTGAAAAGCCCATTTAACCTTAGTACTGCGATCCGCTAAAACTCATGAACCGGGCATGGTGGTATGAGACATCGTGGTCGATCTGTCGACCCACGCTGGGGTGACGAGCCTCCCCGTAGTGTCCATTGAGCAACCTAAACTTGTGAGCTGAATATGGTGGTATGAGACACTGTATTCGAGTTGTCGGCTTACGCTCAAGTGACAAGCCTTTCTGTAGTGACCTTAAGTATAAACTAGGCCAACACTGAAGTGACGAGTCTCTCCATAGCGACTTGAACTTGCCTATCCACTACTTTTCAATTAGGGGTGATGTTGCCCTATAACTTGTCTATCGTATGTAGTTAACTAGGATTAACGACCCTAGATGGATCATTGTTTGGGTAAATGATATAAAGGGAAGTACCTTAGCTTTTCGAATCTGCTGTATAAATAGGCCTAATTAAATATTGGCTAACACAACCATGCACCGCATTGTATGTGCTTAGGCGAGGAAGCGCACGTGTCCGGAGTGGTGCATGTACGATCGTGAGATGATGTCACTGAGAGAGTGCTGATGAGGGCATGCATCATTATCGCATACTATTTGTAAGGCCTGTATTTTAGACCGTACCATTCCGTAGACTCTCGAGATTCTCTCGATCGAATTCCGATAGCCCTCGATGTATAACTGGCGTTTGTGCGAGATCCTAAGCCGAGTCCTGTATATCTGAGTTGACTCAACTCAAGACTTGTACCAGTGCGACCGCGTCGTCACCTCGGTTCCAACACCCTGTCTTGTGCGCCGATGCGATAACCAGGCTAGGAGTTGTGGGCCCGCGTTAAGTTCGAGGAAAACATTGCGCGTTGCAATTTTCAAGAGAATCTTTACCTTAAACGTCACATCAATCCATCAATTAAGGTTTAAGTACATAACCTTACCTAGCCATCCCTTTTTCAATAACAAGGCATGACACCCATTCCTCTTTCACCCAAAAGTCAACAAGCACCATGTTGCCTCATCCCATCACCCCATCCATCACCATTCCTCTCTCTCATTTTTCTCACTCCATCCCAAGCAAGAGAGCCACCGTCCAAGCAATCCCTAAAGGAGAGAGAACCCCAAGTGTGGCCCACTTCCTACCACCCAATCTCTCATCCTAGCCATCCAACTTTCATCATCTTCCATTAAAAAAGGAGCTTAGGAGTCAAGGAGTCCAAGGAGCTAAAGAAGGAATAAGAGATCTTGAGGTGGGTGATCTTTATTTTATTTTTTTGTGATTTAAGGGCTCACATTTGGTGGGACCCAGCTTGATGTATGTATTATATGGGGAGGGCCCATAGTGGCGGAGCCCCTCCCATAACCGATCTCTCTCTCTTGTAAGATGGCCCACCTTCTGGTATGTATTCTATCCACGCTATCCAGTGGACCATCCCTACCATCCATCAAATGGGCCCACGTAAGTAGTGAAATCCTACGTCAACGTGAGTGGGGGTGGTGCATACCCCTGTTCAAGAGGGAGGCTAAGGGCCCGTTTGGACGGGCGTATTAGAGTGGAGTCGGTGGTAGTAGGTTGGATAGGAGCGTCTACTCCTACAGAGTACGTCCACTAGCCTGTTTGGACGGGAGAGGGATGAGCATGGCGGACTGTCCTGCTGGATTGACTGACGGACAGCGTGAAATCTTGGGATATCTTGCCTCTATCTCTCTCTCTCTCGTTGGATTTGCCTGGATTCGCTCCTCTCTCCGCTGGATTTGCCTCGAGCCCATCCCCGTCCTTCGTACGGACTGATGGATGGGATCGAAGCTCGCTGGATATGGCGGGAGCGGTGGCGGGAACGACCATTTCCCTTATAAATCCCAGGTATTTTCAGGTTATCAGTCCATCACTGCCACCACCGTTGCTGCGCGCAGGTACTGTTTCTTCCTCCTATGGCCTTTTCTGGAAATGGTTCATGGCAATCTTTGAGTAGATGGTGGGGGTTCCTTCAGATGGGGTTGGATTTAAGCTTTATGTGGCTTGATTTGAGCGGATTTGATTTTGTTTTTCTTGTTTGGAACAGAATTTTCAGCTGTAGAGTTCCTGTAGTTTCGTGGGACGTTGGGGTTTTGACTACGTTTGTTCCTAACTTTTAGATTTGAGCTGAAAACAATTTTTTTATGGAGAGAAATGTCTGAAATTCTTTCATGCGGGACCCATTTCGAGTGCTTCTGTAGCTTGATTTGAGTTTGCTGGAGGCTTTTTCATATCTTTGTTGGTGCTTATTTGAGATCCCTTTTTTCATGTAATTAATTGTGAAGCTTTCACTTTCTAATTAGGAAATGTTTCTTTAATGGCAGTTTTGAAAAGAAAAGGATGTTTTATGCTTTTTTGGTTTTTTTTTTTTTTTTTTTTGTTTTTTCCTGCTTAGGTTGAGTCTAGGTGGAAGGACTTGAGCGAAAAGGTTATTTGGGCTCTATATTGGGCTCTATATATAGTGGAATTGAGCTTTAGCCTCTATTTTCCTTGGGAAGTGTTACTTCAATGCTGGTTGTGAAGAAATAGAAGTTCTTTTTGTAGATTGTGTCCTAACTGTCATATTGTAGCTAAAATTGCTTCATGAGGGAAGTTTTGGTAGAAATTCCCTCCAAAGAAGCAGATTTGAGGCTTTTATTAGCTTAACTCCGTGATGGAAACTTGTTGTTTTTTTTTTTTGCTAGTAAGTGAGCTTTGGCAAGTAAATTTCCTGCCATGAAATAGTGTGGCTTTTTGCTGTGAAGAAACTGCAGTTTTTTTTTTTCTAATGAGTGGATTATGAATGCATGTAACATTCAAGGATTCCATAGCCCTCTTGTCTAGACTTGAATTTACCCCATTGATTGCCATCTTAATCCTCATCTCTAACTTGTAAAAACTCTCCATTTCCAGGGAAAGGAAGCTTTTTCATCCAAGTGATTATGAATGCATGTAATTCCTGTTTGCAAGTATCCCATTTTACTATTTATCTCTTCAACAATAAAACAGCTTATCAATCCCATATTGTTCTAATCCATCTTCAAGCACAACCATATATTGCAACATGTGATGCATTGATGATTTTTTTTCTTCCATCCATTTGATAGTTAAGATGAGGTTAGAAATATAATCTCATGTATAAAGGATATTTTTAAAAAAATAAAATAAAAAAGGCCAATGAACCACAGAATAAAGATTGGACATGGATTCGCCGTGTAATCAGATGCCTTGGACACTTCACATCAACTCAGCATACAGTGAAGGTTACAGGACAGTCCCCACTTCTAATACCAATCATGTCTTAGGGCCACATTGGCATGCTACAAGTGTGCGACACGTCGACGATGAAATGTATGGTGAATGCCACAAAGTGAGAGTAGATATTTCCAGATCAAGTCAGATGAGGTGAGCAATTGAGCGGACTAAGGATAAATGACATGAAAAGGGCCCGTTCAACTGAGTGGTTATTTTTTCTGGTAGTATTTGAGGAAACTCTTTCAAATGAGATGGATTTGAGCCTTTGTTCAGTTTGTTATGAGCAAATATTGGGCTTTGTATATATTGGAATTGAGCTTTAGCCTCTAGTTTTCCTTGGGAAGTGTTACTTCAATGCTGGTTGTGATGCAATAGAAGTTCTTTTTGTAGATTGTGTCCTAACTGTCATATTGTAGCTAAAAATTGCTTCATGAGGGAAGTTTTGGTAGAAATTCTTTCCAAACAAGCAGATTTGAGGCTTTTATTAGCTTAACTCCGTTATGGAAACTTGTTGTTTTTTTTTTTTGCTAGTAAGTGAGCTTTGGCAAGTAAATTTCCTGCCATGAAATAGTGTGGCTTGTTGCTGTGAAGAAACTGCAGTTTTTTCCCCCTAGAATTTAGCATGATGTGAGCTCATTTGAGTTTAGAGTCTAGAGTCTTGTTTTTTTTCCTAATGTAATGGTGTAAGTTTCATTAATTGATGCTGATTCAAGGTTTTATAGCTTCAGTTTAAAGGATATGATCAGTTATTATTATTATTATTATTATTTGAAATTTGACTAATTATCAATCTGCTTAGGAATTGAACTACAAAATTGGATTTTCCCGGCCTGTTTCTTACACGCATTTTTTAATAAACATGGTTTTCTTGCTAGATTTGATCCGCTGTAGACAGGTTTAACCTAAAAATATGTTTTGTTGCACATTAGTTGGATTGTCTTAGTGAGATTTTAGGCTTGTTTGCTTGACTTGAGTGGGAAATGGAAATTTCTGAACACATTTCCTGTTATTCTAATTAACCTTGAAGGAGATGAGATCACCATGAATCATTATAGGAGCTGGATGATTCCAAAGCTGACTTGGTTTCCTTCTTGGGTCTTTATCTGCCAAATTTCAATGTTTTGTGCTTTGATCTGACTGTAATGTTTTCTGGAAAGGGTTCACCAAGACAATCTTCATTGTAATTGCTGATGGTCTCTGGATATTGGGGCTTAGGTAGAGATATCTGTTAAGCTCCATATTATGTATGAAACATGTAGTTTGCATACAACAAACACACAATAACTGTGGCAACAACAAAACACAATAACTGTGGGGTCCACCTGTTGTATATGTAAAAATCCCACATACATTCTTCTCATTAATTGGGGACTTAAAAGGAAAAAAAAAACATTTGATAACCATCCGGTCTTGCCTGCCTGATGAATGGATTATCTGATTCTTGCTTAACATGAATGGTGGGTGCAGCAGTTTATTAGCCTTGTGATCAGAGTCCTTTTTCAATTACCTGATGAATTGCCTTGGATAATTGACTCTTGTGCCATCTCATGTGAGTCATGTTATTAGATGTTTTTAATTTGTCCGTGATCTGAGTCTGTTAATGGCATTAAAAGATTCTTAAATTTGCATGAGTGAACAAAAGTATCATGGAGAAAAATCCTACATAGTTTGAAACATGTCACTCAGTCCATTTCCGTCAGGCCGCAGTTGTTGAGGCACATCCATCCACTCATTATATGCAGCTGGGACAGGTTTCCCTAGCATGAGTGTGATGGGGATTGCATGCCAAATGTTGTTTACCCTTGTTGCATAAGTGATTGGAAATTGATAAATCGAGGGTGCTATTAGTCGGCACTGACTGGACACGTTAATCTTATATATATTGTCTTCAACAAGATGACCTTATGGGCAGATGTCATGTCCTTCAAATCATCTGTAAATAGACAGAGGAAGCTCCACATTGTGGGTTCTCTAGTTGTTTACTTTCCCCCTGCTCTCCAGTTAATTTATTTAATTCCAAATATCTTCTTTTAGACTTGCAATAACTTATTGACTGCAAAACATATTCTGGGACTATGTTTCAGCTGATTCTGCCTGGAAAACACTCAGTGCAGCATATAAATTGCTGACCATTCTCTACTCTGCAGTGAAACCAGATAAACGGTACATTTTCGTCATCATTCTGTAAGTTCTCTCCCATTTGTCGTGTCTTCTTGTTCCTGTATGGGTAACTGATAAAGAATATGTAGGGCCTATTTGTTTGGATAAATCTTCTCATTGTGTGCAATCAGAGCCCATGGTTCATTGAAAAACAGGTTCAAAAGTCGTTGAGAAGTAACCCCAACAGGATGGGACATAACCCATATATACAGCTGCTTGTAATTTTATGAAACAGAGAAGTCAGCATACATACCGACTTTCACCGCTGTTGGGATAAGGCTTAGATGATTATGACAATGATGTATCTTTCTATCTTCAAATGAGCATAGGATAATATTTTGCGCATCGCCACCTCCAGTAATATGCAACTGTAGGTCATATTGAAATCCCCACACAATGGCTCTAGGAGAATGCTCTCCTCCAAATGAAAAGAGCACCCTAGAAAAACAACACCTTGAAGACCTCTACTCATGCCTCGTGTCAACCCCATCCAGCAAAAGGGAATCCCCCCCTATAGCTACCATTATCTCAAACAGAGATTCCATCACCATTTGGACTCCATAAACAACCCCAACAAGCACCTTTTACCACACTGTCATTAATCATATAGAGCCTCCAATCTGGTAGATGACAGTTCAACTCTGAACCATAACTCCCATAACCTCATCCTATCCCCCTCTCCAAACATACACCGCGATTCCCTTCCAAATACATCTACAAGTTAGTCTTGGACCTCCACACTCCAGTGTCTATTTCCCCACCTGCCAATCACTATTCTAACCCCTATCATCAACCTCATGTCCATCCACATTCCACAAGCAGAATAGTCAAGGCGATTCACCCAGGCATCCAGGAAATTGTGTAGGCAAGGAGACCAAGGTTTCTGGCTCGAGTATGCCTAGTGAAGTCCATAATTCAGGTCACCAGGGAAATTGTATAAGTGCCCGAGCACTGCCAGGGGTCCAAGCAATATCCACAACCAGAGTTGGAAAGTGCCACCCCTGTGGGTTTTAAAAAACCCATTTTTCCCTTTCTAAACAGTAAATAACTTGGGGCTTTCATCTGTCAACTCCCTTAACCTCCACCGTTGTTGGGACTCTAGTAGGGCCCAAAATTCTGCTAATGCAGCACCGCTGTTGTGACACACCACATCAACCCTGGAAAATTCAGGATTTCTTGCAGAAGAACCATCAAAATTTACCATGAAATGGCCCGATGGAGGAACTTTCCAGCACACACTAAATTGACACTGAATCATATACTCGCAATTGGAAGATTGGAGAAAATTCTCTAATTCTAGAATCAGCGTTTGCACACAATGCAATAAGACTGAAGATCTTAACTATACACCTGCTCAAGGAAACCTTCCAACTAAAAATTTGCATTGCTTTTCTTCCAAGTAACCAAATTGACCATGGTGAAGCCTGCACAGCATCTTCCACGACAGACACCTGATGGAATGACAGAGAATGGTAATTCATGTTGAAACTCGAACAATTGGATCAACGTATTGATGGTCATTGAACATCATTGTCATCACTCATCATTGTGATTTTTTATCATCTGATTCTGTTTAAAATTAGTTGTGCACCAACTGATGGTCATATGAGTTTACAACCAATTAGGAGTGTATGTTGTTGAGAAGTCTCCAAATTAGAACGTTTTTGTAATTTATGATAATGTTTACCAAATGCCACATACATTCTTCTCATTAATGGGGACTTAATATGAACTTGTTGCCAGTTGGCCAATGTATATATTCTCTAAGGTACACAAGTAATGTTCTTTTGTTCAATATTCACTTTCCTGGATGTTATATTTGTCACATTGAAGGCTTACAATGATCTTGCATGCAAAGTCCCAGTTCCTTACTGACTATTATAGTTGCATCCAGCTAATTATTTTAATTCTATAGTGGATATAAGGTGTCACAACATACGCTAGTAGGCACTGCTGTGTTGACACTTTCCTATGCATGTCATTGATGGTTGCCTCTAAGCTCAATTAGGTCTCACAGGTAACCATTATAGCACTGGGTAGAGGCCGACCATGAAGGTCCTACTCATATACATATATACCTCCGTCCAATATTTTGATATGTACCCCTGTTGTTTGCAATGTATATTCATGAGAAATACACACGTGAGAGTGTAGGTCATCTCTGGACGATGGATTCGTCAGATAGGAATCGCCAGATAGGACAATTGTCTTCCAAGCGGCTGGTTAGCTTGTGTGCAAGATGTTGGGGAATATTGTCGTACGTATATGTTCAAGCAACGGGCGCGTCATGGGGATGATGAGCGAGCAAGGTTCATCAATTCGATTATTCGGGCTAGCGACCGAGATTGTATAGATCAGCTTAGGATGAATCGAGAATCCTTTTTGAACTGTGTACGCTGCTACGCGAGAAGACACGACTCCGTGATACGCGTAATGTTAGTCTCGAAGAACAATTAGTTATTTTCCTTCACACGTTGGGACACAATGTTCGGAACGGGGGTCTTAGGTCACAGATTTATCCGATCGGGTGAGACAGTCAGTCGGCACTTTCACCGTGTGCTGCAGGCAATTATATCAATGTACCCTGATTTAGTTTAAACCGGCCAGCATAGAGACGTCGTCAGAGATTCAAACAAATCCAATTTGGTCTCCTTACTTTCAGGTATATTTGTTATAGGTGTGTTTTGTAAGTCCATA
>JAJHSJ010002571.1:0-41390 GCA_021015155.1 Magnolia officinalis | reverse complement strand
AACTCCCCCTGAGTAATAGATAATAGAAGCACATCTCCCAAAACTTCTGCCCCTTTGTCACAAAATGACAAAAGAAGAAGGACAGAATAAAAATGAATATAGCAGTTAGTTAAAAATAGATTCAAGAGAGTTTAGTGCATAATTCAAAAAGTCAGTGAGATGTAAAGTTCGAAAACAAATATTACAGATTAGTAAAAACATTCAGTCAGAACCAGAGGATGGAGCAGGATTAGAAGGATCAATTTTGTGTAAACCCTTAGCAATACGCTCATATATTGTGTAGATAAGGAGAATTGCGTATCTTGGGTAACACGAATTTGAGCCACTTGCTCTTGAAGGGAATTCAATCTCTCATCAAAATCAGAGGGCTGAAAATCAGGATCATCAGCCGAGTCTGACTCAGTTCTTCAAACAAATCATCCATATTCACGTCTTCAGTAGGATCACTAGCTTGACCAGCATCTCTTGCTTCAGCACCACCGCCACCAGCATCCACTGGGCCATCAGCCAATTCTAAAAGTCATCTTGTTAAGATTTGAAAGTATTAAAAGGAGATGATGGATGGGTTTTCTCTAGTAGGCATAGCAACGAGCATATGATTTGCCAGCATAGTCAACAAATAACCAAAGGGTATATCACTATGTCCAGGATGTTGACGAGACAGAATAATGGAATGACAAATTAAGGGAAGGTAAACAAATTTTTGCACCAGAAATGACAGAATGCAAAACACGAACCATAAAAAGCAGTGAGTTCGGTTTATTGCCAGCACGAGGATATAAAGATTAGAGATGAAAATCCTATGTAGTACTCTGTGTCTGGGTAACAAAAATCTTGAGGGAAGTGCATGACCTTTATGAGTCCAATGAACATCCAAATTACATAAATCTCTAGTAAGCATTCTACGTTCAGATTCAGAGAGACTGTCATGTAAAATATCAATTGGAATGCTCTCATCATGACAGGTATTTCCATAATATCAGCAATCAAATGTCGATCTACTATAAACAAACTTCTTGAGTATCAACTTTAAAAATTAAATTCTCAAGAGAGAATCACAGATACATGCAAACATGGATTGGGCAATGGACTGGTATGCAGGTCCACCCCAATGCAAGATGTTATCCCATCCCACAGATTCCAACAAAGGAGGGATACCAAAGAAGCAATGTGATTAACATTCACAGGACGCTCAACAATAATATTTCGCATACGCAATCCCTAACATTTGGAGGATCATTTTGAGAGACCGAAGATGACGTTGTACAATAGAAGTTGATCTAGAAGAAGATGGACCTCTAGTAGTTTTCTTTTTACCCTCTAGCATCCATTTTTAATGGAGGATTTCAAAGAAACAACAAGATGCAAGATAGAAGAGATGAGGTTTTAATAGATCAGATTTTCAAGATAAAACCCCAATCTTGCAAATGAACGACCCAATAGATTCAACAAGAGAGTGATTTGAAACACTATATAAGAATCTATAATAAAAATGCAAAGGAACCACTAACCTTGAAGAACTAAGAAGGTGGGTTCGACCGGTCGAAGCTAGAGCCGTTAGGGGGGAAAAAAGAAATGAGGAAGAAGAGTCAAAATCCCCAAATTAAAGTGAAATGCGCGAGTTTTACGACCGGTCGTGTACGTGTTCGACCGGGTCGTAGCACGACCGGTCGTGTACACTCACGACTGGTCGAGTACGACTCAAAATTTACAAATTTTTTTTTTAAAAATAATTTTCAAATTTAAGCAAATAATCATCAAACTTATGTACATTATGATACATCAAATCATGCAAATTCAATTAAATTGCACATACCGAGATCAACTTTAATTTATTAAACCTGCTTTTGTCGAGCGGTTTAGTGAAAATGTCCGCAAGTTGAGTCTCGGTTGGAATGTAATCTAAGTATATTACCTTTTCTTCCACTAATTCACGAATGTAATAATGAAATCTAATATCAATATGCTTAGTACGTGAATGCTGAACTGGATTTTTAGAGATATTTATTGCACTGGAATTATCGCAAAATAAAATCATAGAATCCTGAGTAATTCCATAATCGCTCAAAATTCGTTTCATCCAAACAAGTTGAGTACATGCATTTCCAGCAGCAATGTATTCAGCCTCAGCTGTTGATAGCGATATAGAACTTTGCTTCTTACTAAACAAAGAAACAAGACAATTCTAATGTAGAAAACACCCACACTGGTTGATTTCCTATCATCAATGTTTCCAGCCCAGTCAGCCTTGCATACCCGGCTAATTGAACATTAGTTTCATGTGGATACCAGAGACCAAGTTTAGTAGAACTTGCGACATATCGCATAATCCGCTTAACAGCAGTTAAGTGAGATTCTTTAGGATTTGATTGATAACGAGCACAAATACCAACACTCAAGGCTATATCTGGTCTACTAGCAGTCAGATAAAGTAAACTACCAATCAAACTACGATACAATTTAGGATCCACATCATTACCTGCAGAGTCTTTTGAGAGTCTCAAAGTTGTACTCATAGGAGTATCAAAATTTTACCTTTCTCAAATCCAAATTTCTTGATTAAGCCCTGAGTATTTGGTTTGAGAGATAAAAAATTCCATTAGGTTGTTGTTTACTTGCAACCCTAGGAAATAGTTTAATTCACCAACCATGCTCATTTCGAATTTAGACTTCATCAAATCTGCAAAACTCAACAGTATTATTAGTACAGGTTGATCCATAAATAATATCGTCAACAATTATTTGAACCATTAGAATATCATCGTTATACTCTTAACAAAGAGTGTCTTATCAACACATCCCATCTGAAAATTATGACTTAGTAAAAACTTAGTCAGTTTTTCGTACCATGCTCTGGGAGCTTGTTTCAGACCATAGAGAGCCTTCTTAAGACGATACACATGATCAGTAAATTTAGGATCTTCAAACCCTGTTGGTTGTTCAACATATACCTCTTCATGTAAATCACCATTCAGAAAGGCACTCTTTACATCCATTTGATAAATTTTAATCTTTCTAAAACATGCAATGGAGATAAAAAGTCTGATTGATTCAAGACGAGCTACAGGGGCAAATGTCTCATTATAGTCAATACCTTCAATTTGCGTATAACCCTGTACAACTAGTCTTGCTTTATTTCGAATGATATTTCCAAGTTCATCAGATTTGTTTTTGAAAATCCATTTGTTCAATAATATGTTTATCTTTAGGTCTAGGAACAAGATACCAAACATCATTTCTGACAAAACTGATTAAGTTCTTCTTGCATCGCAAGAATCCAGTTTTCATCCGAAAGTGCTTCTTTTACGTTAACCGGTTCAATCTGGGATGTAAAGCATACGTAGTTACATATGTCCTCTAATTGTCTACGAGTGCGCACACCAGTGAGAGGGTTTCCAAGTATTTGAGAAGTTGGATGATCTTTAACAGTCCTAATTCAGAATTAGGTCACTTGGTGAAGTTTCTTGTTTTCAAGTATAAGCACTTCATCATTATCGAACTAGGAACAGGTGTATTCAAAAGATCGTCAATCACAACATTTATTGACTCTTGAATCACACCGGTCCTGTTGTTCAGAACACGATATGCACGACTGTTTAAAGAATACCCTTAAAAAGATCCCTTCATCACTTTTAGTGTCGAATTTTCCCAAATTTTCACGGTCACGCAAAATATAAACACTTACTGCCAAAAACTCGAAAGTATTTGACAGAAGGCTTTTTCTCAAACCACATTTCATAAGCCGTTTTATTATTAGTTTTACAGATATAAACACGGTTAATAATGTAGCAGGCTGTATTCACTGCTTCAGCCCATAGATTTCTAGGGAGCTTCATGCTATTTAACATAACATTTCCATTTCTTGAAGCACTCTATTCTTCCTCTCGACAATTCCATTTTGTTGAGGAGTTTTAGGTGCAGAAAATTCATGCGATATTCCCTGATCGCTACAGAATTTCTCAAAACCGCATTTTCGAATTCGGAGGATCCATGATCACTACGGATTGTTGATTGAGAACTTTTTTCAGTTTGAATCCGTTTTATAATCTTTTCACTTCATCAAGGGTTTCTGATTTGTCTCTCAAGATGAAACCCAAGTGAATCTTGTATAATCATCTACAATAACTAAGATGTATTTTTTGCCACCTCGACTTTCTGTTCTTGTTGGTCCTATAAGATCCATGTGGAGAAGCTCGAGTGGTCTTGTGGGTGGTATTGGAGTTCACCTTTTTGTGAGAGCTCCTAGTTTGTTTACCATACTGGCATTCACCACAAATCTTGTCTACTTTTTGCATCTTAGGTAGACCTCTAATTAGTTCACCTTTGCTCAATCTGTATAAATTTCGATAGTGTACATGTCCAAGGCGTTTATGCCATAATTCTGTCTCATCGGTATGGACCATGTAACACGTTTGTTTAGATGAGCTACTATCGCTTACTATATAGCAGTTTTCAGAAGTTCTGCGACCAGTTAATATTACAGAACCCTTTTCATTTATTATTTCACAACCTTGATTAGAAAATTTAACATTATGGTTGTTATCGTATATTGAGATATGCTCAACAGGTTGTGTTTTAAAACCTCAACATATAAAACATTTTTAAATAAGGGAAGGTTATAGAGTTGGACCGTACCTTTGCCAATTATCTTGCAGTTGCTACCATCACCAAATGTGACTGACCCATCAGTCATATCTTTAAGATCGGTGAATAGTGCTTTGTCGCCTGTCATATGTCTGGAGCATCCACTGTCTAGATACCATTTCGAATGGCTTGTAGCTTTGAAAGCAGTGTGAGCAACCAAACAGACAGCTTTAGGAACCATTTCAGTACAGTTTTAGGTTTAGGAGAATAATTGGTCTTCTTATGTTTATAGTTGTAGGAGTGTCTACAGAATTAGATTTTAATAGCTCCTTAGTAAATCAATAATTTTTTCAGCTAGTGGGTTTCGAATCTGATTTTTAAAATAGCTGCTTTTGGGTTTAGGAAAAGTTTTTGTATTTTTAGAAAAAACTTGACTAGTACCTTTTCCTTTTGAGTTAGAAGTCTCTCCTTTCACAAAATTGGAAGGAGTATTCTTCTGTTTAGGAGATGTGTTTATCATAACCCAACCCGGATCGATCGCCACATTTTCTTGATCCGGATAACAATTTTTCTAATTTGGATCGCCTTGGCATATCTCCATGTCCTTCAAACTCAAAGAGAAGATACTTCATTTTAAGTTTTCATTTCAGATTTCAAATTTTCAATTAGGGAGGTTTTGAATTCTAGGTCACACTTAGACTTTTCAAAACTATCTGAAATTTGAGATTTTTCTAAAATAAGAGTTTCAAAACATTCTTTAAGTTTATAAAACTTTTCTTTTTGAAGTTTAAGTTTGACAGCAATTTTACAACTTTCCTTATATAAGGCATTGTAAGCATCTTGAAGATCTTCATCATATTCATGATCACTATCCAAATTTTCTTCACTTGTTGAATCATCGTGATCGGAAAAGTAACTTGGCTAGAGTCATAAGGGCCTTAAGTTCACTGCCCGACTCAGTTTCTAATTTTCTGACTCAGAAGAAGCTTCAGAATCAGACGATTCATCCCAAGTAGCCAACATACCCTTCCTTTGAATCTGTCCTTTTTAGGACATTTGTTTGCTAAATGCCCATATTCTTGACAGTTGTAGCATTGACTATCTTTCAATGATTTCCAGTTTTAGACTTAGGTTTGGAACGTTTCTTTTCATTTGCCTTTTGAAAATCGACTCTTTTTCTTACTTTTGAAAATCTTATAAAACTTTTCGCCAAAAGGGCCATATCATCTTCAGACTTTTCTGAATCTGAATTTTCTTGAGTAAAATTTTTGGATGACTTCAAAGCAATAGATTGCCTTTAGGAGCTTTAAAACTTAATTCATAGGTTTGTAAAGAACCAACTAATTCTTCTACCTTCATATTGTCCGTATCACGAAGTTCCTGGATTGCGGTTACCTTAGAATTGAACCGTTCAGGAAGAGAGCGTAGTATTTTTGCACACACTTTACTTTCAGGGATCTTATCGCCAAGACCCCACATTGAGTTCACAATGTCATTCAATCTAGTGTAAAAGTCCATAAACATTTCATTTTCCTCCATATGAATTTCTTCAAATTTAGTTGTGAGGAGTTGGACTTTAGATTTCTTGACAATTGATGTACCTTCGTGTGTCATTTCTAAAATATCCCAAGCTTGCTTTGCAGTATCACAGGATATGATTCTTTTGAACTCATCCGGTGATAGTGCGCAAGTGATAGTATTTAGTGCTTTAGCATTAGCACTACTCTCATTTTTCTGAAGTGTGGTCCATTGGTAATACGGTGTAATTTTCATAGATTTTGAACCATCAACACCAGTTACTTCCGTGATAGGAGGTTTCCATTCAGTTACTGTGGCTTGCCACACACTTTCATCCATTGATTTTAGGAAGATCCTCATTCTGGCTTTCCAATAGGCATAGTTGGAGCCATCAAAGGGAGGAGGTCTAGTAACTGAAAGGCTATCAAAATTTGACATCATTTTTATATAGCTTAGATCGTTAGCTCAGGAAATAAATCCAAATAAAAAGCAACAAATATGAGCTATTAGGCTTTGATACCACTTGAAAAGGCCAAGCTATATGTCCTAGAGGGGGGGGGGGGGGTGAATAGGACTATGCCAAATTAAAATAAAATCAGCTGAAATAAAATAAACCAATAGCCTTACAACATGAATCAATTCACAAGCTAATTTAAATCACCTTGATAAATAGAATCGAGAGATTGATGCAAATTCAGTTCTAAGGACAACCTTACACCATAATCAAAAGGGCTTATGGTAGGACAACCTTATTTCTAGAACCTCTTTTGGATCAAGGACTCAATATTAATATAAGTAAATGAAATAGTAAGGAATTGAATTAAATACAGAAGTAGATCTAAATTATTACAACAATCCCCACACTTGCTTGAAATGTAAATAGTTACAACATTCACATCCACTTGTACATTCCACACAATCGAATGATAAAAGATATGAAAATAAGCAAGCATTCAAACCACAAGTCAAAGAGTTATAGTGGTTCGCTTGTGTGTACACCAACTGTTTTCCAACAGCCACACAAAAAGCTACTCCACTCCTAATATCCTCACACAGGGGATATTAGCGTTCACTAACAAATAGGTTTTCACAGGTTCACCAAAAACCTTTACAATTGTGTCTTTTTCACTTGGGCTTACACAATCCAAAACCCCTCTTTTCTGAGTTTTCTGGTTTTCCTCAGACAACCAATACAATGAGATTTTTCTGGCTCAACCTCAAACAAAACCAAAAGTAAATGAATTTTACAGAATTGTAAAATACCTGGATTTCTCCTTTTTCGTAGCAGCCCGGTAGAACCAATCGGAGTAGATGATTTGAATGTCAAAGTTCAATTTCCAATACTCACATTCATAAGGTTCTAAGTTCTAATTGATTTTAGATTTAACTCGTTGGGCGTAGCTAAATTTGATTTTGATTCCAAGAAGAAGGAATAAGATAATTCCTCTTTTCAAATAAGATTGGAATATAGAAACAAAATCAAATTAAATAAGCTAGCAAAAAGGAATATTAAATAAGCACAATCTAGCTTAAAATAAACACAGACTTATCTCAGAGTGATCACTTGAAAATTTCTTGAATTAAATAGCGTTGAAGTTATGAAAACTCTGATGAATTTCGTGTTCAATTTATAGAAGCAGAAATCGCTCCTACGACTGGTCTTAGAAACCTACGACTGGTCGTAGCTCTAACAGATTTTTGAAAAAATAAGCGCGATCTTTGAAAGCCGTTCTACGACTGGTCGTGAGTACCCTACGACTGGTCGTGAGTCACCTACGACTGGTCGTAGATCCTACGACTGGTCGTAGTAGGACCAGTGATTTCGTTGCTGGACTTTAAGTCGTAGCTCCACGACTGGTCGTGGACGAGTCGAAGCCACACCTACGACCGGTCGAAGGACCTCCAGGACTGGTCGTGGGCGTACCAAAAAATTCCGAAAAATCTTCAACTACTTAGGACTGGTCGTGGAATTTCTTGGACTAGTCGAACCAATGCTAGGACTGGTCGAACAAGAGCTAGGACTAGTCGTAGAATAGACCAACCTTGTGAAAAATAAATATTTGATTAATGTATTCAAAGTGACCTACTTAAAGGGTCAACCTAAGGTCATTCAAACCTGAACTACGTCGTATGGACATTGAACTTCAACCATTCAACGAATGTAGATAATTTGAATTATATCAGGCTTGAGATCTTGAACCATATCATGCTTGAGATCTTGAACCATAACATTGTAGCTTCTTGAGGCTTCAACATGTAGCTTTTTGAGGCTTCAACATGTAGCTTTTTGAGGCTTCAATATGTAGCTTTTGAGGCTTCAACATGTAGCTTTTTGAGGCTTCAATATGTAGCTTTTTGAGGTGTCTTGAATTCCAATAAATGATCATACAAGTACAGAACACCGATAGATGTTTTGGCACACAAAATTTGACAACCAAAGGAGCATGAGATCATAACACTTACACTTATACCCTTGATGTCAGAAATGGCCCAACCCAAGGCTCCTTTGTGGTCCCTTAGAACATTCAACAATTTATTCTCTTGATCCTTGTCTAAAAATGAAGAGATCACCACAGGATAAGTTTTATTTTCACCTAAGTATACATACTTAAGCTCATTTGGTAGTGGTTTTAAATCAAACTTTGGAACATTAGTTGGTGATGGTAGAGGTCGCGAGTCCTCTATAGATAGGATTTGAGTGCGCGGTCTCCATTGGTACATACCAATGTCCTGAGTGGTAGTGCTCTCATTATCATCACAAATTCAGCAAGCACTTTTCTAAATCAGAATTTTTCAAGTCCCCAAAGACTTGAATCAATTCCTCAGTCAAACTAGGTTCCAATTCCTCTTCTTCTGTCAAGCAGTCCATGAAATTCAGCTCATGGATATCATTATTATTAATGGGCTGCTTACATAGATTGAAAATATTTAGCTCTAGAGTCATGTTACCAAAAGACAAGTTCATCATTCCATTCCTGCAATTATGATTGCATTTGAAGTTGCTAGGAATGGGCGGCCTAAATGATGGGAACTTGAGCGCTAGCATTTACACATGGTTCAGTGTCTAGTACAATAAAATCACGGGGAAGTAGAATTTCTCCACTTGGACTAACACGTCCTCTAAAATTCCCCTTGGTACCTTAATGGAGCGGTCAGCGAGTTGGAGTGTAATCGTGGTTGGTTTAAGCTCGCCTAACCCCATTTGTTTGTAAACCGAATAAGGTACTAAGTTGACACTTGCACCCAAATCTAGCAAAGCATGCTCAATTTGAAAATCCCAATAATACAAGGAATAGTGGGATCCCGGGTCTTTGTATTTGGGTACAACCTTTGTTGAATGATAGCGCTCACTTTCTCAGTGAGGAAGGCCTTTTTATGCACATTTAATTTTCTCTTTACAGTGCACAAGTCCTTGAGATATTTAGCATATGATGAAATTTGTCTAATGGCATCAAGTAGAGGAATATTGACAGTAACCTTTTGGAGCACATCCAACACCTCTTGATATTTCATGGGGACAGTTGGATTCCGAAGTCTAGATGGGAATGGAACTGGAGGCTCATATGACTTAGTCTCTTTATCCTTTTGTTGTTGCGGCTTTTGAACTATAGTGGTTCATCATTTTCTTGAGACAGTGGCTCATCCTCCGGTATTTCTACCGGTTGCATTATCTTGTTATCGACTTCTTTTCCACTTCTCAAGGTAATGATGGCCTTAGCTTGTTCATGATGTAACTCATTTGGATTTGAGTCTCCAATGAAATGTGTATTTCTAGGGTTGGCACAGGTTGAGAAGGAAGGGTGCCTTTTTCCCTAGCATTTAGTTGAGTCTCAATCCTAGCCACAGCTGTCTTTAATTCCTGATTTGATTGGATTAGAGACTGATTCATTTGAGCTTGAGAGTTCATGAATGCGGTCAATGCATCCTCCACAGATGATCGCTTTGGCGGGGGCACATATGGTGCATTATTAGGTGCCCCAAAGAAGTTGTTTTGTGGAGGCATTTGAGGTGCATTGGGCGCATTAATTTGTGGTCCATTCCTCCAACTAAGATTAGGATGGTTACGCCAATTTGGATTATACGTATTTTCCATTGGTTGCATAACTGACCTTTGGTAGTTATTTATAGCATTTGCTTGATCATGCTCATGCGTGATATTTTGTACAACTGAGATCATTAGACAATCCTTTGTGTCATGATCTATACCACCACAAATGCTACAAAAATTACCTAAGGAAGTGTTTGCTTTAACCATTCAACCTTCCTAATTTCCAAGGCTTCGACTTTTCTAGCCAATGCAGCGAATTTTGCATTAAGGTCATCTTCCTCTCTTAGGACATACATCCCCGCTTTTTCTCTAAGAACGGGTCTAGTTTGGTCTGATTTAGCAGAGACATCCCATGTCTGCGTATTCTCTGCTAACATATCTAGAAAATCCCAAGCCTCATTATGATCTTTGTCAAGAAAGGTTCCACCACACATAATCTCTATGAACTGACGGGTATCTATGGTGAGCCCCTTTCGGAAAGCATCAATCACGTGTCATGGTTCATAACCATGATGTGGACAAGTAATTAGAAGGTCTTTGAAGCGCTCCCAAGCTTGAAAAAATAGTTCATTCCCCTTTTGGGAGAATGACATGATTTCTTGTTTTAGTGCATTTGTTTTGTGCTCGGGAAAGAACTTTTTCAAAAAACTCTCTACTTAAGGCTTGCCATGAAGTGATGGTATTAGGTCTTAGAGAGTTGAGCCATGCTTTGCCCGATCCTTTAGAGAAAATGAGAATAGCCTAAGCTTAAGTATATCCCTATTGCCATTGTTTACTTGTAATGTTGCAATTACTTCCTCAAAGTCCTTGAGGTGCAAGTAGGGGCTTTCAGAATCCAAGCCATGAAATTTAGGAATCAATTGAATTACACCTGGTTTAAAATCAATGTTCCCTGTGTGAGCAGGGAACACTATGCAAGATGGTAAAGTTGATCTCTCAGGGTGTAAATGTTCACGTAAAGTCCGTGGTTGGTTTAACACATTCCTATGAACTTCATTTTCATCCTCAAGAGGAGGATTAAATTGATTTTCTCTATTTTGATTATAGTTGGATCTGGCAGATTTGGATTATCAACTGGGTCTGCCATGGAATCCAAGTGATGTTGAGTGCCTCTTCTAAGTGAATGAATAAGGCCTGGAACTAGTCCCCCTTCAGAGGAGAGTCGATTGTTTTGATCCCTACTCCAACGGGACATAAACCATCCACACCACACAACAAATACCACTAATTAAACTAGCAAGTATGATACTTAAAATAAAAATAAAAACTTAAATCAACAACCCAAGCGGCAAGGCCAACCATGAGGGTTTAGTCCACAAAGCAAAAATAAAAAAATAAAAAAATCAACAACCCAGGCGGCAGGGCCGACCATGAGGGTTCAATCCACAAAGCAAAAAAATAAATAAATCAACAACCCAGGCGGCAGGGCCGACCATGAGGGTTCAATCCACAAAGCAAAAAAATAAATAAATAAACAAATAAATAAAATAAAAGTAAAACTAATGCAGAAATTAAACTATGCTAATCTGGAAAATAGATTCAGGGGATGATCTTTATGATCAAACAGCAACTGTAGGACAACCATAGCACTTGGGTGATGAAATCCCAAGCAGGGCAACCTTATGTCACAGTTAGTGCTTGAAAGACCCAACTGAATTTATTTCAAAGAAAAAATAAAATAAAATCTACAGAAAATTTGGAGGGTTTAGAAGAGAACTTACCTTATAAAAAAACTTACCTTAGCTATCTTGCACAGATCTGATCTCTTTAAGTCTCTCCCCGGCAACGGCGCCAAAAACTTGTTTGCTTGCCTCCAAGTGCAGAGGTTCGTAAGTAGTATCCCGTGAATACGGGGTCGATCCCACAGGGAGATGAATTGTGAGAAGAAAAAATCAAACGCAAAATAAACTAAGTAATAAAAATTAATCTGATGATTTGATTTTGGGATTTTTGAATGGATAATGTAATTCAATTGAATAAAATAACACCCAAGCTTCAAAGTTCCACACATACGTTAATGTTCCAAAATCATGATGACTTGGATAACACAACTAGGATCTGATCACTATGGTCAGCCTAATCGGAAATAAAACAGTTTAAATATTTTAATAAATGATATAAAAAATTAGAAAATCATGGATTTGCACCATTGACATATATTCTCAAGCGTCAGTGATTTTAAGTATTCAATATCTATAGGATAATGAATACAAAGAAATATAACAGGTTGAGAACCTCTCCTATCTAGGAAATCTGATTGATCTAGGGTAAGCCATCCATCAATGTGGATCTCATATGATGGAAACATATAGATCTCACAAGAGGATAAAAAACAAAACCTAAATAATAGATAACATGCATACACCATTTTCTCATCATTAAAAACAATCAATCATAATCTTAAAGAAACATTAAACCCATGTGCTTCCCTCTAGCTTGGGATAGAAGGAACTTAGAAAAACATAATTAAATTGCAGAAATAAAAAGCAACAAGAAATAAAGAAAGAAAAATGCAAATAGAAAAATCTAAACAAAACAACTTATAAAGCTTTAATAAAACTAAAAACTCTTTAAAAACCCTAAACCTTGCTCTTGAATGCCTTGAATAATGTTTTAGAATGCCCTAGGAAGCCCTATTTATAAGTAGGGACCTCCAATTTTCATACAAATTTGAAAAACCCTAGAAACCGCATTAAATATACATATTTTACCAAAATAGACTTCTCGCTGCATAGTTCGTTTAAAACAGACTTCCTGCTAAGCAGTTTCCCAAAATAAACTTTACAGCTTCATAATACACTTTTTCACGACGATTTCAGGATTCTTCACTTCAAATCTTCGATTCTCTTCATTCTTCACTTGGTTTTCTTAGATCTTTGGCATGTGAATTCTTCAATCTTGGTCTCCTAAGATCAATCCCTTGCTTTGGTAATTCTTGAGCATCAAAATCATGCTTTTAACACTATTTTTCAATCCAAACACTTAAATTCACCTTGCAACACATACATGAGTAAAATAGAATATTAAGCGGATTCATGTTCATAAAACCAAGATATAAATGGGGAAAATTATGTAATATTTGAGTCTCAACACACCCCCCAACCAGCATTTTGCTAGTCCAAGCAAAATAAGCGAAAAAAAAACTGGAGACGGAATTGTACAATAGGACCTTTGCTGAGGTTCAAAATTCTTCCTAAGAATATTTTGTCATGAAAAGCTTTGGTCCTCTCTTTGTAGATTTTTAGAATTTTCATAGGAGTCTCTCCTCAGCTCCTCTAATTCATTCAAACTCTAATTTCCTTTGTTCCCTTGCTTGATCCATATCAAAGTTTAATTTCTTATCGCCCAGTAGGCTCTATGTTCCAATTCCAGGCAAGTGGCAAGCCTTCCATACACCAATCTGTATGGAGACATTCCAATCGGGGGGTCTTATAAGCAGTCCTATAAGCCCATAAAGCGTCGGATAGTCTGAGGGACCAATCCTTCCTATCTGGCCTTATAGTTTCTCTAAAAATGTGTTTGATTCCCGATTAGAAATCTCAGCTTGCCCACTCGTTTGTGGGTGGTATGGGGTACTCAACTTTATGCTTGATGCCATTTTTTCATCAAAGCCTTCAAATGTCTATTGCAAAAGTGAGACCCACCCATCACTAATGATGCCTTTGGAGTTCCAAATCTAGAAAAAAATTTTCCTTGAGGAATCGTATGACCACTTTGTTGTCATTGGTCCTACTTGGAACTGCCTCAATCCACTTTGAAACATAGTCCACACCAACCAATATATAAAGAAATCCAAAAGAAGATGGAAATGGGCCCATAAAAATCAATACCCCAACAATCAAAAATTTCAATGGCAAAAATTGGGGATAAAGGCATCATGTTGCACCGGGGACACTCTTCCCAACCTTTGACATCTATCACAAGCAACACAGAAAGCATGGGTGTCTTTAACATGGTAGGCCAGTAAAAACCACACTGCAGGATTTTGCAGTGGTTTTCTTAGCAGAAAAATGGCCACCACTGCTTCCATGTAGCAAAAAGAAATAACACTCTGAATTTATTCTCTGGGACACAACGTCTAAAAATTTGATCAGTCCCATATTTATATAAATACGGGTCATCCCAGAAGAAGTTCCTAACCTCGGTTCAAAACGCTTCCTATCTTGTGACTTCCAATGATATGGCATTTTTCCTGTTACAAGATGTTCACTATATCCGCATACCAAGGCAATTTGGAGATCGCAAATAATTGTTCATCAGGAAATTGTCCTGGATATGCATCTACTCAGTGGAATCATTTAACACCAATCTGGAAAGGTGATCGGCCACTACGTTTTCTACTCCTTCTTATCTTTTATCTCTAAGTCAAATTCTTGGAGTAGGAGGATCCATCTCAAAAGTCTCGGCTTTGCATCCTCTTAGACAACAAATATTTCAAAGCCGAGTGGTCGTGAAAATGACCACTTTAGATCCCAACAAGTAGGACCTAAACTTATCCAAAACAAAAACTACTGCAAGTAACTCTTTTTCAGTTGTTGAGTAGTTCACTTGGGCCGAGTTTAGAGTTCTACTCGCATAGTGAATAACGTAGGGCCGTTTATCTTTCCTTTGGCCCAAAGCAGCCCCTATGGCATAGTCACTTGCATCGCACATTAGTTCAAAAGGAAGTGTGTCCAATCTGGTGGACGCATGATAGTGGCAGTGGTAAGAGATGATTTAATTTTATTAAAGGCATTTGCACACTCATCGTCCACTTAAATGGAACATCCTTTTGAAGAAGATTAGTCAAGGGTCTAGTAATGACACTAAAGTCCTTGATGAATCTTCTATAAAAAACAGCATGCCCTATAAGTGATCTAATATCTCTAACAGTTCGAGGGATAGGTAGATTAGCTATAATGTCGAGTTTTGAGTGATCTACCTCGATTCCATTTTTGGAGATAACATGGCCCAAAACCAATTCCCTTTTGAACCATGAAATGACATTTCTCCCAATTTAAGACAAGGTGTTTTCTCTTCACACCTAGACAAGACAAGAGATAAAATTGTTGAGGCATTCCTCAAAACTACTCCCAAATACAGAGAAGTCGTCCATGAAAACCTCAAGAACTTCCCAACCATATTTGAAAAAATACTTAACATGCACCGTTGGAAAGTTGCTGGAGAGTTACGTACACAATCCAAATGGCATCGTTTGAAAGCAAATGTGCCAAATGGACAAGTGAACGTGGTTTTCTCTTGGTCTTCTAGGGCTATCTCTATTTGGTTATATCCGGAATATCCATCAAGAAAACTATAGAAAGAGTGACCTGCTACCTCTCTAAAACTTGATCAATGAATGGTAGAGGGAAATGATCCTTCTTTGTGACCTGGTTCAATTTCTATAGTCAATGCAAACACGCCAACCAGTGGTGACACGTGTTGGTATGAGTTCATTATTAGAATTCTGCACAATAGTTATTTCGGATTCTTTGGGACTTTGAGTTGGACTCACCCAAACACTACGGATATTGGGTAGATGATTCCCACATCCAATAATTTGATCACCTCATTTTTTACAACTTCCATCATGTTTGGATTGAGACGCCTTTGAGGTTGTCTAATTGGTTTGGCGTCCTCATTGAGGTGTATCCGATGGGTGCATATGGAAGGGCTTATACCCTTGATGTCAGAAATGGCCCAACCCAAGGCTCCTTTGTGGTCCCTTATGGACCTTGGCCGTGAGCTCAAGGCAGTGAAAAGCCCAAAAGCGAACTCTAGAGAGTTACAGTGGCCATCACATAAGACCCAGAAATGCTCCACTACTCATGAGCTTAAACTGTGTGTGTGCGCACGCTCCACTACTCATGAGCTTAAACTGTGTGTGACTAATTAAATTGAAACTTAGTACCGCCAATCTAAATACTCACATAGAGAATCCTGCACTAACAAAGCATAAAAGGTTTAGAAATTGTAAAGGATGTAATGAAATTATTATATAAAGTATGAATATAATTTGATAATGTTAGTATAACTATCATCAACATGCAATGAGAAAATGCTATTATAAACATCTCAAAATGCTTTCATAAAAACATATGTGAATCCAAATAAATTATGTTCCAAAAAAAAAAAAACATGAAAATAAAATCACATGTTCAAAATTACATGTTTTAAAGATCTTCTGTAATCCACTGCTTCGAATATCTGCGCAAATCTTCTTTCAACTGTGCCTGAGCTACATCATGTTTAGATTTTTCTTCAAGAATAAGTTTAACCTGATCAGGGACGCCAGCAAGTTTATTCTCCAGATAAGCAATCATTCCTTTGCTTTGAAGTTGCGCGGATTTTTCAATATTAATGGATTGAACATTCGCCTGTATTCTCTCTTCAACATCTTGAATAATTAAGGCTTTTTCATGATTCCTTTTCTCCAGTTGAGAGATTTCTTCCTTCAGGACTGCAATACGATCTTGGATAGTCTTATTTTCATCCATATGAATCTTTAATTGATCTTGAAGAATCATATGCTCTTGTTCAAGCTTAGAAATTGATGAAGCTGTCAGAGAGGCTTGTTCTTGAGATGCAACCAGCTGCTTCTTGTACTCTAAAATCTCAGGGGCAATTGTAACATTCTCTACCGACGCCAAAGAAATTACTGAATCACGAAACTTGAGGAGTGAATCACGTAAAGGAGATACGTTGATTCTAGCCATCTTGGCAGAGCTCTCCAAAATCTCTATGGCAACATCCAAATCCAACCATTGATCAGGATTTCTGAAGATATGGATTATTGCTAATAAGGAATGTTTCACCATAAGCATTTTATGAACAGGGATTTTTGCAAAGGTTGACAATTCAAAAGTAGTGGCCACAGAATCAGAACTGGCCGCACCACTGCAAGGATGAGTTCCTATAACAAAAGAAGAAAGATATTCAAAATATTATTATGAAATATGTAGTCATGAATAAAGATAATCAATGCATATATATGTACCTGTCACCGGAATATGACCTACAGAGGCAGAAGCTCTCTGAGTCATGGAAAGACCAAGTTCCACCATATCAGCAAAAGATGGTGCTCTAGCTTCTGTGCTTGAATCTCTGGTAGCCGGAGTTGGCAAGTCTGTAGTTTCTGTTGGAAATATGATTTCACGAGCCACTACTCTCTGTACTACCAATGGAACTACAGGTGCTCTTCGTGAAGACACCACAAGAGGCTCGCTGAAGAGACAACACCTATTTCTGCAACTTGAGCACCTAAAAAAGGAGACACAATGAAAGGGAGACATAATAATAAAATAATAAGTTGTTAAAATATAGATAGATATGCATGTGGAAATTAAATCTCCTTTACCTGGTGAATACCCATATTTGCCATAATCTAAAGGTTCCTCTTCATTTTCCTCAGCTGCAGGAGATTTAGCAGGATCATTCACACCAAGAAGAGTCTTAACGGTTGCAGGGGAAGATTCCATCTTGACCTCTTTCACAGCTGTTTCCTCATCTCCGTCAATGTCAACTTCGCCTTCTTCAAAGTCATCATCTTTATCTTCACAGCTGTCGTTATCCTCGCTGTCTTCATATTGTGAGGATTCAGTAGTATCTGACGATGAAGCTGAACTCTCATCTTCTAAAATTTCTTTATCAGCTTCTTCAATGACAACTTGCTTCCCTTTGTAAGAAACGGGTTGGCTGCTCTCCGGAACAGGCTCTTGGATTATAGGGGAAGCGGATGCTTGGCGGGTCCTTTCTGGAAGAATAGGGGATGATGTTTGCAAACGCGTTTTTGATCTAGTCATTGGGGAAGATGGACTAGGACCAAGGGGTTGTGGAGGAGATATGGAAGTACCAACAGCTGGTCCTTCTTGAGCCGCTGCAGTCTCTGCAGGAATTGGAGAAGATGTACCTTCAGCATCATTTGCGGCTTGATTTGAGAAGTCCCTACGAGTTTTCTCGAATTCTCTCAGAACTCCGTGAGCAAACCAACCATCCAAAGTGTTGATAGGCTTGATTTCACGGATAGGGTCTTCCAATGATATCTTCCTACAAATTTCTCCAGGATGAGACGCATGACTCTTTTCTGGAACATAGCCGATTCCGCTCTCTAAATTTCTGCCCTTCAGCCTGGGCGGATGAAGAAGAAAGATAGAAAATCCACTGGCAAGCATTTAGTGACCAAGTATGATTGGTGATCCCACCATCGCATCCAGCTATATGATGTACGGACTATGCGATTACAGCCTGGAATTATGAAAAGAGATCCGACGCAGCCATTCAGCAGTTGTTTCCATATCATGGCCCAGTTAAGAGGACCAGTTCCATAACAGCGCATTTTTCTAGTAACCAACCCGCAGTCTTGAGGTACAGTTTGATCATAACCAAATTGACGAGCAAAGCGATTGGGGTAGTAAGGTTCTCTCCAAAATCTTTTCCTTCCCGAAGAGGTAAACTGCATGAGCGAATAGAAAAGAAGAAAGCTCTCTCTGCTGTAGTAAGCGTTTCTTGGTCCACCATATCTGTATCTTCAACGTAGCGATAAAGGCGGAATTGAAAGAAGTTTATCTGGTCGTCATCTCGAATTTTATTGGCCACCCACTCATATGCTCTTTTTGTCATCGCTCTTTACTGAAAGAACCAGAGTGGAAGGTGAGAAGGATGAGTATATGCTTGCTCCGGAGCTTCAAAAGTCCAAGGGAAATAAACTCCAAGCCACCCCGTAATATAATGCCAAGAAGTATGTGCAGACGAAGCTCCAAGAGTAGGGTCTTTTACGTGGGTAGCTACTTCTCCAAGAGCCCTATAAATAGAACATAATACTGGAGGAGCAAGAGAGTATTTATGGCCTTCCGCTAAAGCACCAGCTACAATGAAGACAGTGGGACGAACAGCATCTGCCCATTTAGAGCTAGGCAATACGACCAAACTCAGCCAATAGGCTAAGAAAGCTGCAAGTTCTCCGAAGGAGCTATATTCTGGTCTCCCCTTTATTACAGCTCGAAGCTTTGTCAGTTCATTGGAGTGACAGTCACGAAATCTTCAAAAAATAAATAAATAAAGAGAGAGGGTGAATATGCAGAAATATAAGAAGAAAGTTGATTATCAGACAGATAAATACCTGAGGCCTCTGGAAAAATGTGACAGCCACTGCAAAGGGGGAATCTTGTGGAAACTGGGAAATTTACTCATCTCCTTGAATAGTTCGATAGTGGTTTCAGAGATCGAAGGTTTGCGATCAGGAGAGGATACGAAGGCCAGTTCCCTATTGGTTGGAATAAATTCATCGTAGAATTTACCTGTTATTGGGAGAGACCGGCTATGCGGTGAAGATCCCAAAGTGTTATGCTCATTTCACCATAGGGCAAGTGGAAGGAGTTGGTTGTGTGGGCGACCAGTATTCAGGAGGAAACCTTCAGTATAGTAGGTTCCCTACAGAAATATTTAGAAGTCACTTCTATAGCATCATAAAGTCCAATTTTTGCAAGTGTGCTTGTATGCTTCAGTAAAATAGCTTCCGCCCAATCAGAGTAATAGCGTCGAGCAGTTAACAGACCTCTGATGTGAAATTCTGCTTGTCCCCAGAGTGGTTCCCGATCTCGGAAACGTTGCCGGACTGTCTCATAGAAATGTGAAGGAAAGAGGTCGTGAGGGCTATGAAAAGGAGCCAAGAAGATCATGGGATGAATTTCTCCTATCCTTTGTCGCGGCTTCTGCGTTTGAATGACTCCTTCAAGGATCCTGGGTTCTCTAGTGGCCCATGATTCAGTATACATCAACCTTTCGCCATGAACGCAATCCTTGGGTTCACAGTCAAGCATGGACTGATGGCGATAAACATTGATGGGACTTATTGTCATGCCTTCCGCATGAGGGTTGTCAAACTTCATGACGCCTTCGACAACCCGTATCAAATCCCATGAATTTTGAAGTCTCTTCTTCTTATGTTCCTTGATCTTCTCTGCAAATCTTTCGCCTTATTGCAGCAAGTTTTCTTCCGACGAGAGGCAGGGGGAGTGTCTTCACGAAGGGGCGGTCTTTCACTATCAGTACGAATGTGAGCTGTAGTCTTTAACCATTCGTCCCAATCATATTCCCTGTCGTGCTTCGGGGGACATTTGATATCTCCCAAAGATATACATCTATGGATGGGGGATGGTAAAGATCTGATGCGATCAGAAAAGTCAAAAGTGGGAAGAACAGGCTCTTTAAAATAAGGAGTTCTGGAGGTAGTCTTTGTTCGCTTGGCAGGTGGTTGATCAGAAGAAGGAGTCACAGGACGGGCTGTTTGTTTTATACGGGCCATAATGACGAGTGAAGAAAAGGGGAGAATAGAAGAAGGATGAAAAATGGCTAAGTGTTGGAAGGAACAAAAGAAAGAGAAAGTCCACTAAGTGCAGGACACTTTGCGCGGGTCTGCGCAAAGTGTATGCGCTGCGCGAAATGAACTAGACTTTGAAGAAATTCGCGCAAAACTGTAAGGTTTGCACGAGTTCGCGCAAAGCTGTAAAGTTTGCGCGGGTTCGCGCAAAGTGGTTTGCGCGGAAGAGAATCGCAGGAACAAAGTTTCGCCAGAGCAGAAAGGGTTCGTATAAATGACTAAGCTGTTGGACTATTTATAGGATTCGTGGTCGAGCACGGTACTCGACCGAGCTTTGCGCGGGGTCGCGCAAACCCTAGAAAATGAATGGCTTGATCCTTTTCTTTGATTTTTTCTGAAAAAACAAAGAACGAATCAAGGGGGCATCTGTTGAGGCATAAAATAAGCAAAGAACTGAAGAAAGGAAAGATCAAGAAAATCAGTTTGAAGATCAAAGAAATCAGTTTACAAATGACTTTGCGCGGGTCCGCGCAAAGTGAATTGATTGCGCTGGACCGCGTAAAGTAAATGGGTTGCGCGGGTTGATCAGTGAAGACAGGTTGCGCGGGAATGATAGGTTGCGCGAGACCGCGCAAAGCATGTCGTTTGCGCGAGTCCGCGCAAAGTGTTTTGCGGAGGTATAAAAATGGCTGGATGTTATTTTGTCCCACATCGACCAGAATAGGGATTTACACCAGTAAAGATGTCTATAAATACCCCGTTCTTTCTCTCAAAAGGGGTTGGAAGATTTCAGAGTGGAAGACAGATGAAGAAGAAGACAGAAGGTGCAAATGAGTACTGGGCTCAGATAGTTTGCGCGGACTCACGCAAAGGAGCATTGGGCTCCTGTAGTTTGAGCGGACTCGCGCAAAGGAGCATTGGGCTCCTGTAGTTTGCGCGGACCCGCACAAAGCATACAGTTTGCGCGGACTCGCGCAAACCGACTGCTGGACAGTCTATAACAGCAATGGGCTAATATGCTGCAGGAATGGCTAGAGTCTTCAAATCTTCAAGTTCTTTTTGTTCAGGAGGAAGGGAAGAATCATCGACGAAAAGGCGTATTCCTCCTAAGTTTCAGGAGATGACCAGAATAGCACTGAAATGCTGCCGATCGAAATCTCTATTCTCTTGAAGATTAATTAGTTGACTTGTCTATTCCTCCTAAGTAATAGGAGATGATTAAAATCAGCGTTGTTATGCTGTCAAAATTTATATTCTACTATTATAATTGTAACTTGCAATGAATTCTTTGTAAACTATTTTAGAATCAAGGGATCATTGAGGATGTAAATGAATTCAGAATTAATAAATTGTGATGATTGTTTCTGTAACTATTTCATTGTTATGTTTGAATAAGATAATTCCCAAATCAAATACTTTTTTTTTCTTGTCGAAACACCCACCATTAATCTCATCTTCCTCCTTTCGCCAATGCGACCTGGAGCTCTGAGGGGTGCGATTCAACGGTTGAGATCGGCCTTGAAGGGTTGGATTGGATGGTAGGGAGTGGGCCACACAAAGCTTCTCTCATGGAGGTTGGGACGTTTTCTCTCATGAGTGTTGCTTGAAAATGGAGAGAGAGAATGAGAGAGAGAGAGAGAGGTGATGGGAGAGAACTGATGGGTGTGAGTGATGGAGTGATGGGGAGTGAGTGATGGGTGATAGGTATGTACTTAACATGTATGGGTGTGTAAGAGAGAGTTGACTTTGAGGTTACTCTTGTACTTGACATGAGGTGATTGATGTGCACTTGATTGATAGGACATGTTGTAGAGATTCTCTTAGGATTGTAAACACACGACATTTTCTCAAACTGAACGCGGGCCCACATCTCCTGGCCCGGGTATCGCCTCGGCGCGCGAGATGTGACGTCGGAACAGCTGCGACGACGCGGTCACAAGGAATACGGGACACAACTCAGGATCATGCGTAAACGCCGATAATAGATCACGGGTCACCAGAATTCGACTAGGAGAATTGTGGAAGCCTACGGAACGGTACGGGCTAGGATACGGATCTCACACCAATAGATCGAGTATAGTTTCCCATACCACCATCCCCAGCTCATGAGAATCTAACAAATAGGATGTTTAAATGTAACCTTATCAACTAGTGGTCAATCATAGTTCAACAAGTAGAACTTACCATCGCAGGGTTATTTGAAAATAATTCATCAAATGGCAAATAGTCAATCAAAGCCACGTAGGGCAAATAGTCCATTCAGGGATGCGGTAGAAAAAAATTGTCCCCAACGCCACATAGGCATAAATGATCCAAAAGATGATAAGTCCACAACAAAGAAATTCCATTTAATCTATTAGACAAAATAGCAACTAGTTTAAAGACTTCCAAAAACCTCATCAAGTAACCGCAAGTGGTAAAATAAGCCACACACAATATCAATTGCATTTACACGTATAAAGTGGGATATTTGAGATCCATCGCATGTTCATATTTGAATGTAAATCCAACAATCTATCATTATGAAGAATCATTCAAATAGAAACTAGCATTTATCATCATTTTCACTAAGTATCATATTAGGCAATTAATGAAATAAACGAGCTAAGCTAACTACCAAGAAGTAGACAAGCTTGAAGGGTGATCCTTACCTTAGGATGTGGATTCATACATTGCTTGATTAGAAATCACTAAGGAGCACTAAACACCCACTTTAGCCTAAAATACCATACATGAATGGTTAGGATCTTGTAACAGCCCGGATTTTTCCCAACCTGGAATTAGACGTCCTTAGGCGATGGGTCAATCCTAACATAGGTTTAACTTCTCAAACACTCAATTAAAGCCTCAAATCTTTTTCAAACCATTTTCCTCACAAATTCCACCCTTCACCACCTTGACCTTTCAATTTTTTAAAGTACTTTCACCCTAGACACTATCTTAAACTAGCTAAGTAGTATAACTTGGATCACTTTATATACAAACTACAAAGGACTAAGTACCACCTCAGACAGAAATCTTACGGGACTAAATCCTTTAGAAATAGGCGAGATTTAGCTAGTGTTAAACTAGAGTGCCTGTGAAATTAGCACCAATCACTTTAAATACGATCTGCAAGACCTAAAACTTGTAGAATCATTGACGCTAGGTTACCCTAAAATCTAGGATCAATCTCATTGCCCGGCTGCTCTCGGGAGCATCTCGAAACTCCGTATCAGATTTGGACTGCATGTCGAAAGTCCGATTAACACGAAGTTAAGGAATTAGGACCGCCTTGCTGGGCTTGACAACCATCTCGAAAATCAAATTCAGATAGTGTCCCAGCGCTATTCGCTTGAGCTCAGAGTGAAGAGTGTGAGAAATGTGAAATTATTTCAAAATAAAATATCTTGAATAGTAATCTGGCACCTCTCGCTTGCGGATCAGTTTTAAGCAACCAGACCGTCAGAATCAGACCAAATTACACCCTCGGATCAGGAGAAATTTCATACACATTTACATGTACTCGGAATCTCCGATCGAGATCCGCTGACCGTTGAACTGAAACTGGTCCGCCACGCGTGATCTGGAATCCCGACCGAAACAAAAACTTAATAGAACGTAGATCCGGTGTCTGTGAGCTTAAGTCCGACCTTTGGCTCAAGGAGGCCCGCCAGAAGTCCTCCGTTGATCTGAAACAGATGCCTTTTGGACAAACCCAAGTATACCTTGTTCCCAAGTCTGTTTTGGTGAGATTTTAGGCTATATAAGGACCTTAGAGCCCTCTCTCTCACAGTCATACGAATTTGAGAGAAACCCTAGAGAGAGGAGAGAGAAAAGAGAGAGAAAGTGTGGGAGTTGTGAGAGATCCTTCCTGCCACTCTTCCCTGCCGCTCCACGAGCTCCACCGCTCCGTTCTCATCACTTTCCCGGCAATTCCAGCCCCATTTTTAGGTAAGAAACCCTAACCCTAATCTGATTTGGGGTTTTAAGAGTTGTAGGTTATGAAATAGCTAACCTATTCCGTTCTATAGGTCGCCAAACTGCCATATATGGAAGCTTAGCAAACCAATCGACTCCGTTATGATTCTACGACAAAAGGTGCAGACTTTAGGTGTATAGGTTATGGTTTTCAACGCTTTCAATGTCAGATAATAATAGATTCATGATCTGCATGCAATTGCACATGTACAAAGTGCTATCTGTTTTCCATTTTGATTAAAGATGAAAAATATGGAATTCTACATACTCTAGGTATTTGAAGAAAGTACCGTATACATACAAATTTTGGAAATGTGTATGACATGATTATTTGTCGTATAAATATATTATATGTGGATAAATTACCTGTTTGGCGAAAGGATTCGCCCTAATACATGTTTTGCTTATATACACTATGTATGTTGAAATTGTGTATTCTAGAAAATACTGTATACGTATAAATTTTGGAGATGTATTTGTCATGATTATTTGCTGTATGAATATATTATACATGGATAAAATACTCGCTTGGCTAAAGGATAGCCCTAATACAGGTTTTGCTAACATACACCATGTATGTTGTAATAGTGTTTTCTAAGTGTTTGTGAGAATGACTGAATGAGTATAGAATTCTCATTCGTGCTCGCCATGACTAATTGTCATGGATAATTGATTGTTGTATTGGCGATACCCCTTTGACGAAAGGATTTGCCCTAAATCACGCCACAGCCAATACACACTATATATGCTAAATGTGTGGCCCAAGTGTTTGTGGAAATGACTGAATGAATATGGAACTTGGATTCCTGCTCGCCATGACTATCCGTGGTGGGTGTATGATCGGGGTAACTCCCTAGTGAAAGGATTTGGCCTTATACCTATGTGATCAACATATGTCATGTATGTTGATACATGTATTTTAAAGTGTTTGTTGAAATGTCTGAATGAGTAGTAATTAGTAAATTGTAATGTTTAAGGGTGTTGAGATATGATTCTCAACTCCTTTAACTATGTGTATGATTTCCTTGGATAGCTGTGAGATTAGGAATTGAATATGTACAAACTCATGCTTGTGTTGTGCTTCATAACATGCTCAACTGCTTTTATGATTTTATCTATGTAGTGCATATGTTAAATTCATGTTTACGTTGTATGATCCGTCTTGGGTGATGGGGGAGTGGAGCAATGAATGCGAGCCCTGGCAGCCCTAAACGGATAATATCAGACTTTGATTGTATGATTTGAACCTTGATCCATTACTGCTTTACTATTTGAAATTGATTGTGTTTGGGGCTATGATTATAGTCCAGACAATCGGTACTAGAATTGAATTCATGGCTGTGATTCATTTGCCACGTGTGATGTGTTCGACGAACCCGAGTCGTACTTTGGTTGGCGATAGTGGTTGGCCACACGAAGTGCTTATGCGCTTCATATCGTTCAACTTGTTGTGCGCTCGAGCTAGCCAAGCTCGTCAGGCAACCCAATCTGTCTTATGTATGTTCACCATATTTGGACGCTACTGCTTGAACCTAGGGTACCAAACTTACCTGTGGAATCCCTTTTAACCATGGTACCTCGATCCGCTAAGACTCATGAGCCGGGCATGGTGGTATGGGACACCGTGGTCGAGCTGTCGGCCTACGCTGGGGCCACGTGCCTCCCCATAGTGACCAGTGAGCAACCAAACTCGTGAGCCAATTATGGTGGTACGGGATACTATATTCATGCTGTCGGCCTACATTGATAAGGTGATGGGGGAGTGGTGCAACGAATGTGAGCAATAACCCTGACAGCCCTTTGTAGTGACCTCGAGCATACTCTGGAATCGCGGTGAGCCTTAGAGTTTTGTTTTGGCGGTGTATGGAGTATGAACTAGGCCTGTTTCTGTATAGTGATGAATCGTTAAAGAGGTGATGGGGGAGCGGTGTAAACTTTGTGCGTAACAGCCCTAGCAGCCTTTGCAGTGACCTAAAAAAACACACCCGTCTAAACACTAGCGAAACCTAGAATGGATCATGACTATGAATGGATCATGTTGGGAATGATACAAGGGAGGTACCTTAGTTTCCCAATCCTGCTGTTTGAAATGGACTAATAAATACTTGGTAATCATGCTCATCATGCATTGCATGTGCCTGGAAGATGTGGAGCATGAGGGAGGGATGAAAGCATGCCGCGAACGTGAGATGGTGTCGCACGAGGGAGGGTGGTGGTGAGGGCATACATCATGACTGCATCCATACTTGCATTAATAAGAGTAGTTAGGAGTATTTGATTGTACTGCTTTATCATTACTGCTTGACTGAGTCGATAACATGTTAACCTATGCTTTATTGTTCCACTGAGTTAGCTACTCACTCCCACGTTACGGGACGGTGTTGTACACACCAACCAGATTTGTTGAGTTTCAGGTGATGGCGATGCTTATGAAGCAGAGCCGGACTACTATGATGTTGAAGAGGAGCTCTCCTACATGTAACTCTCTGACAGGTCTATGAAGACCTGGTATTATATTGACGGGGCTATGGTACTTGGAATAGAAGACATTACACTTACACATTTGGTATATTTTAGAAATGTACTTGAAATTTATTAACCTGGTAATGTTATCACACTCTGGAGACTCACCACAGTTTTTTTTTATATATTTTATATATCTATCACAGTCTTCCGCTTGCTAATTCACTGTCTCTGGAGTAAGATATGTTGTTTTGGCTTAATCTCACTCATGTTCACTACATTAATGTAAACAACATTTAATCATCATTATCTATATTGCATTAGTGATGTTCTGGAAACTCGAGAGTTGAGTTACTACTCGACCCTCGATTTTTCGGGATGTTATAGATCTAATAGATTTAAATGTACTCCGACGGTTATTAATCTAATTATGAAAATTTTGGAAACTCACTCTCCACATTCAAATCAGAATTTTAGCATATATTTCCCTATGAAAAGCTTAATTGAATGGTTTAAGAGGTCATTTACCTTACTAATTGTAACGCCCTAAATTTTCGCTATTTTGGATTCCCAAATATCCTTTTTAAAAAAAATAAATTATATATAACTAGCCTATGTCGTCACTTACTGACTCTTGATGTTCAGAGTAAACCTATACGTGGGAAGTGCCAATAAAGAACAACACAAATAGGATTAATCAACCGTAAAAAGCCAACGAATCTGACCAATCACTTAAACATCAAATCTGGCTCCATGATTTGTTCACATAGGACCCAAATCTAGCTAACCTATCACTGACCAATCGAGATAACCATAACCAATTAAAGATCTACCCAAAGCCGAGCCAGCTATGGCTCGGATCTTAACTAATGGACCAAATCAACCTGGTCACTCATTTAGCCTAAGAACCAACGATCTAGAGTGATCATGACCGAATAACCATTTTTGCTAATTTCGAATAGGCCACACTATGAACTTAGTTAATTCAGACCCTAACAACTATGCCCAAAAAATCTCCCTACCCAATTCATTTGAAAAATTTCTCAATTATTTAAACAAACTCTAGACCGCTCATTAGTGGACTACCAGTTTCGAAATTACAGAATAATGTTTGTCTCACTGGGCTTGATGTCCATCGCGGACGGTGGGCCCAAACGATGCCCCGAACCGTATAATTCGGATTGTGATGGTAGAGCTTGAAAGGCGCGACTCTCTGGGACTTAAAACTTGAAACTTAAGTGAGTTGGTCCCACCACTAAAATGGCAAAGTTGCGACTTTCCAACCGTTGAATTGTAATCAAACTTGAGCAATGAGTCAGAGATATTTCCCTACTTATATCCGTATAACTGGGGCACTAATCGAACATCGGTGACCATTGATCATAAATTACGCCCCTGCGGCCAATCGACTCATCTGTTTACCACCAAACTTGGAACAACCCTTCATTTAACCATGGGGCACCTACTCCATGATGCAGATGGGCCAGGGGGTACCGGGATAGCCCCAGGGACCAAAAACCCACCCATTAGGGGTATATACATTAGAACAAGTCTCTCTAGGGCAAACTGGACCAATTTTCAGACTATATAAGTCCTTAAATCTCTCTCCCACACTCTCATATGAATTTCCTGCAAGTGGGGAGAGAGAGAGGAGAGCATAAGAGGGAGTGGAGGTTGAGGAAGAGCTCAAGGAGGTTGGAAGTTGAGAAATTTCCTCCCTTACCTCAGTCCCACGCCGGAGCTTGCAACCCCACCACCTCGGGAGCACCCCGCCAGCATCCGGAAGGTATCCTTCCAACCCTCTTTCAGTTTTTACTGCATTAGACCCCTTGCATGCATCCTAACATGCAAATCCTATTGGCACAAGGCTCCAACACTCCAATTCGCGGGACTGGTACCATGGGAGCGGCTCCGCAAGTTGTCAAACCATTTTTGGTGTGGACCATTATCCTTAGGTGGCCTTTTATCAAACCTAGGCTAGAATTAATGATTTTCTATGAGAATTTTGTTGTGCATGATGTCTTTCAAAAGAAATGATAGTAGACATTCATTCTTATTATGATTAAACTTGCTTAGGAGAAGATTAATTAGCTCCAAACCATCTAATGTTTGCCTTGTCTGAATTTCCTTTCCATTTTGAGAAATTTGAATGTAACCCAATCCCAAACCAAAGGAAATTTGGGGGAAATGTGTCGCATGCCTTCTATACACATGAATTGAGGTAATTGACTGCATAATTGTTTGCATGTAGGTCCAAATTCTCTGAAATCAGGAATAGTACAAGGTCCTCTTACAACATTTTGTGAATTGGAACTCTTGCATGCTTGCTTAGAACTCCCTTGCAACTTGATCTTTAGTAATATTGAGCTTATGAATATATACTTACGCATGCTTAAATTTCCCACAACTAGAAGTAGATCGTAGTGTTCCTTTGTTATATCTGGATATTCAATTCCCCTTGTTGGGTTAGCTAGCAATACGAATCCCATACACTACCAAAAAAATGGGCAAAGGCTACGGATAAAATCCGTAGCCATAGTCCTATGGCTACGGTTTAAGTCCGTAGCTAGTCCGTGGCACGACCGTAGTCGTAGGTGTCGTAACAATAGGTCTGGAACTTAAGGCTACGGATAAAATCCGTAGCCATAGACCTATGGCTACGGTTTTAGTCCGTAGCTAGTCCGTGCACAACCGTAGTCGTAGGCGCCGTAACAATAGGTCTGGAACCTATGGCTACGGATTTAATCTGTAGCTATAGGTTCCAATAGCTACGGATATAATCCGTAGCAATTATATCTGTAGCAAAAACTTCAAACAGCTATGGATATTATTTGTAGCTAAAAGTCGGTAGCAATATGCCAAATTTAAAAAAGGCTACACCTGTCAGATTAGTGGCGACGGTCAATATCCTTAGCTATTTTGTACATTAAAAAATTATATATAACCGTTTGTTCATTCAATTACCACCTGTACAATCATTCATTCATTTAATTACAATCATTTATTCATTCAATTACAACAATTACAATCCTTCATTCAATCAATTACAATTACAATCCTTCATTCAATCAATTACAATTACAATCAATTACAATCCAATTCATTCAATCAATTATAATTACAATTACAATTACAATAATGCAGAAAATACAAATCTTTGGCTTCATTAGAGAAATGTGCTCGACTTCACCATGAAATTTCAATAGTTTCGTATATTCCATCATCGTACAAACAGTCATGTCATTCATAAATTAGAATGCCCATAGAAAGACAAAGTGAAAGAAGTGCATCATGTATAACCATTTTTTTTCTTAATGAATTAAAAAAAAAAAAAACTTAAAGAGGAATGAAATTGACACAAAAGAAATGGTCTCACCATATGATTATAGGTTTTGGTTTTGGTTTAGGTTATAGGTTTAGGTTTAGGTTAAGGTTAGGCTATAGGTTATAATTAAGTTTAGGTTATAGGTTATAGGTTAAGGTTTAGGTTATAGGTTTTGGTTTTGGTTAAGGTTATAGGTTTAGGTTTAGGTTAAGGTTTAGGTTTAGGTTTTAGGTTTAGGTTTAGGTTATAGGTTATAGCTTTTGGGAACTTGATTATAGGTTAAGGTTTAGGTTTAGGAAATCGGGTTCTGGTTCAGGATCGGGTTTAGGTTTGGGTTTTCAAGTTGAGATTAGGATTAGGTGTAGGTTTGGGTTTAAGGATTTGAAAATACATTTAGGTTTTAAGTTTAGGTTTAGGGAAAGGTTATAGGTTTAGGTTTAGGTTATAGGCTATAGGTTATACGTTATTGCTTTATGGAATTGAGAATGGGTTATGGTTTATGTTTAGGAAATCGGGTTCAGGTTCGGGATTGGGTTTAAGTTTGGATTTTCAAGTTTAGGTTTAAGTTTAGGTTAGGGAGTTGAGATTAGGATTAGGTGTAGGTTTAGGTTTAAGGAATTGAGTTTAGGTTATAGGTTAAGGAAAGGTTAGGTTTAGGTTATAGGTTTTGGGATTTGGGAATAGTTTTAGGTTATAAGTGTAGGTTTAGGTTAGGTTATAGGTTAAGGTTTAGGGATTTGAGTTTAGGTTATAGGATTAGGTTAAGGTTTAGGTTTAGGTTATAGGTTTTGGGATTTGAGAATGGGCTTGGGTTTAGGTTAAAGGTTTCGGTGTTGGTTTAGGTTATAGGTTTTGGTTTAGGTTATAGGTTATAGGTTTTTGGATTTGAGAATATGTTCGGGTTTAGGTGATAGGTTTTGGTTTTGGTTTAGGTTATAGGTTTTGATTTAGGTTATAGGTTATAGGTTTATGTTAAGGTTTAGGTTTAGGTTATAGGTTTTTGGATTTGAGAATGGGTTCGGGTTTAGGTTATAGGTTTTAGTTTTGGTTTTGATTATAGGTTTTGATTTAGGTTATAGGTTAAGGTTTATGTTTAGGTTATAGGTTTTGGGATTTGAGAATGAGTTCGGGTTTAGGTTATAGGTTTTGGTTTTGGTTTAGGTTATAGGTTTTGATTTAGATTATAGGTTATAGGTTTAGGTTTAGGTTATAGATTTTTGGATTTGAAAATGGGTTCGGGTTTAGGTTATAGGTTTTGGTTTTGGTTTTGGTTATAGGTTTTGATTTAGGTTATAGGTTAAGGTTTATGTTTAGGTTATAGGTTTGGGATTTGAGAATGAGTTCGGGTTTAGGTTATAGGTTTTGGTTTTGGTTTAGGTTATAGGTTTTGATTTAGATTATAGGTTATAGGTTTAGGTTTAGGTTATAGGTTTTCGATTTGAGAATGGTTCGGGGGGTTTGGTTATAGGTTTTGGTTTTGGTTTTGGTTATAAGTTTTGGGATTTGAGAATGGGTTCGAGTTTAGGTTATAGGTTTTGGTTTTGGTTTTGGTTATAGGTTTAGGTTAAGGTTTAGGTTTATGTTATAGGTTTGGGATTTGAGAATGGGTTCGGGTCGGGTTTAGGTTATGGTTTGTTTTGGTTTGGTTATAAGTTTTGGGATTTGAGAATGGGTTCGAGTTTAGGTTATAGGTTTTGGTTTTGGTTTTGGTTATAGGTTTAGGTTAAGGTTTAGGTTTATGTTATAGGTTTTGGGATTTGAGAATGGGTTCGGGTTTAGGTTATAGGTTTTGGTTTTGGTTTATGTTATAGGTTTTGGTTTTGGTTATAGGTTATAGGTTTAGGTTTAGGTTAAGGTTTAGGTTTAGGTTATAGGTTTTGGGATTTGAGAATGGGTTCGGGTTTAGGTTATAGGTTTTGGTTTTGTTTAGGTTATAGGTTTTGGTTTCGGTTACCGGTTATAGGTTTAGGTTAAGGTTTAGGTTTAGGTTATAGGTCTTTGGATTTGAGAATGGGTTCGAGTTTAGGTTTTAGGTTTTGATTTTGGTTTAGGTTATTGGTTTTGGTTTAAGTTATAGGTTATAGCTTTAGGTTAAGGTTTAGGTTTAGGTTATAGGTTTTGGGATTTGAGAATGGGTTCGGATTTAAGTTATAGGTTTTGTGATTTGAGAATGGGTTCGGATTTAAGTTATAGGTTTTGATTTTGGTTTAGGTTATAGGTTTTGGTTTAGGTTATAGGTTATATGTTTAGGTTTAGGTTATAGGTTCTTGGATTTGAGAATGGGTTCGGGTTTAGGTTATAGGTTTTGGTTTTGGTTTAGGTTATAGGTTTTGGGATTTGAGAATGGGTTAGGGTTTAGGTTATAGGTTTTGGTTTCGGTTTAGGTTATAGGTTATAGGTTTTGGTTTAGGTTATAGGTTATAGATTAAGGTTTAGGTTTAGGTTTAGGTTATATGTTTTGGGATTTGAGAATGGGTTCGGGTTAAGGTTATAGGTTTTGGTTTTGGTTTAGGTTATAGGTTTTGGGATTTGAGAATGGGTTCGGGTTTAGGTTATAGGTTTTGATTTTGGTTTAGGTTATAGGTTTTGGGATTTGAGAATGGGTTCGTGTTTAGGTTATAGGTTATGGTTTTGGTTTTGGTTTAGCTTATAGGTTTTTGGATTTGAGAATGGGTTATGGTTTAGGTTTAGGAAATCGGTTTCACGTTCAGGATTGGGTTTAAGTTTTGGTTTTCAAGTTTAGGTTTAGGTTTAGGTTAGAGAGTTGAGATTAGGTTTAGGTATAGGTGTAGCTTTAGGGAATTGAGTTTAGGTTATAGGTTTAGGGAAAGGTTAGATTTATGTTATAGGTTTTGGGATTTGGGAATAGTTTTAGGTTATAAGTATAGGTTTAGGTTAGGTTATAGGTTAAGGTTTAGGGATTTGAGTTTAGGTTATAGGTTTAGGTTTAGGTTATTGGTTTTGGGATTTGCGAATGGGTTTGGGTTTAAGTTATAGGTTTTGGTTTTGGTTTAGGTTATAGGTTTTCTTTTAAGTTATAGGTTATAGGTTTAGGTTTAGGTTATAGGTTTTGAGATTTGAGAATGGGTTCGGGTTTAGGTTATAGGTTTTAGTTTTGGTTTTGGTTTAGGTTATAGGTTTTAGGATTTGAGAATGGGTTTAGGTTATAGGTTTTGGTTTTGGTTTAGGTTATAGGTTTTGGGATTTGAGAATGGGTTCGAGTTTAGGTTATAGGTTATGGTTTTGTTTAGGTTTAGGTTATAGTTTTTGGATTTGAGAATGGGTTATGGTTTAGGTTTAGGAAATCAGGCTCATGTTCGGGATTGGGTTAAGTTTTGGTTTTCAAGTTTAGGTTTAGGTTTAGGTTAAGGAGTTGAGATTAGGATTAGGTGTAGGTTTAGCTTTAGGGAATTGAGTTTAGGTTATAGGTTTAGGGAAAGGTTAGGTTTAGGTTATAGGTTTTGGGATTTGAGAATAGTTTTAGGTTATAAGTATAGGTTTAGGTTAGGTTATAGGTTAAGGTTTTGGGATTTGTGTTTAGGTTATAGGTTTAGGTTTAGGTCTAGATTTTGGTTTAGGTTATAGGTTTTGGGAATTGAGAATGGGTTCGGGTTTAAGTTATAGGTTTTGGTTTCGGTTTAGGTTATAGGTTTTGATTTAGATTATAGGTTATAGGTTTAGGTTTAGGTTATAGGTTTTTGGATTTGAGAATAGGTTCGGGTTTAGGTTATAGGTTTTGGTTTTGGTTTAGGTTATAGGTTTAGGTTTAGGTTTAGGGATTTGAGAATGGGTTTGGGTTTAGGTTATAGGTTTTGGGATGAGAATGGGTTCGAGTTTAGGTTATAGGTTTTGGGATTTGAGAATGGGTTCGGGTTTAGGTTATAGGTTTTGGTTTTGTTTTAGGTTATAGGTTATAGGTTTTGGTTTAGGTTTATGGAAAGGTTAGGTTTAAGTTATAGGTTTTGGAAAAGGTTAGGTTTAGGTTATAGGTTTTGAGATTTGGGAATAGTTTCAGGTTATAAGTATATGTTTAAGTTAGGTAATAGGTTAAGGTTTAGGGATTTGAGTTTAGGTTATAGGTTTAGGTATAGGTCTAGGTTTTGGTTTAGGTTATAGGGATATGGTTTAGGTTATAGGTTTTAGGTTTATGTTAAGGTTAAGGTTTAGGTTTAGGTTATAGGTTTTGGGATTTGAGAATGGGTGTTATAGGTTTTGGTTTAAGTTTAGGTTATAGGTTTTGGTTTAGGTTACAGGTAATAGGTTTAGGTTAAGGTTTTGGTTTAGGTTATAGGTTTTTGGATTTGAGAATGGGTTCGGGTTTAGGTTATAGGTTTTGGTTTTGATTTAGGTTATAGGTTCTGGTTTAGGTTATAGGTTATAGGTTTAGGCTAAGGTTTAGGTTTAGGTTTAGGTTTAGGTTATAGGTTTATTTGAGAATGGGTTCTGGTTTAGGTTATAGGTTTTGGTTTTGGTTTAGGTTATAGGTTTATAGGTTATAGGTTTAGGTTTAGGTTTAGGTTTAGGTTTAGGTTTTGGGATTTGAGAATGGTTCGGGTTTAGGTTATTGGTTTTGGTTTACGCTATAGGTTATAAGTTTAGGTTTAGGTTTAGGTTATAGGTTTTGGGATTTGAGAATGGATTCGGGTTTAAGTTATAGGTTTTGGTGTTGGTTTAGGTTATACGTTATATGTTTTGGTTTAGGTTAAAGGTTTTGGGATTTGAGAATGGGTTAGGGTTTAGGTTATAGGTTTTAGTTTCGGTTCAGGTTATAGGTTATAGGTTTAGGTTTCGTTGGTATAGGTTATAGGTTAAGGTTTAGGTTTAGGTTTAGGTATGTTTTGGGATTTGAGAATGGGTTCGGGTTAAGGTTATAGGTTTTGGTTTTGGTTTAGGTTATAGGTTTTGGGATTTGTGAATGGGTTCGGGTTTAGGTTATAGGATTTGATTTTGGTTTAGGTTATAGGTTTTGGGATTTGAGAATGGGTTCGTGTTTAGGTTATAGGTTGTGGTTTTGGTTTTGGTTTAGCTTATAGGTTTTTGGATTTGAGAATGGGTTATGGTTTAGGTTTAGGAAATCAGTTTCACGTTCGGGATTGGGTTTAAGTTTTGGTTTTCAAGTTTAGGTTTAGGTTAGGGAGTTGAGATTAGGATTAGGTATAGGTGTAGCTTTAGGGAATTGAGTTTAGGTTATAGGTTTAGGGAAAGGTTAGATTTATGTTATAGGTTTTGGGATTTGGGAATAGGTTTAGGTTAGGTTATAGGTTAAGGTTTAGGGATTTGAGTTTAGTTATAGGTTTAGGTTTAGGTTATTGGTTTGGGATTTGTGATGGGTTTGGGTTTAAGTTATAGGTTTGGGTTTTGGTTTAGGTTATAGGTTTTGTTTTAAGTTATAGGTTATAGGTTTAGGTTTAGGTTATAGGTTTTGAGATTTGAGAATGGGTTCGGGTTTAGGTTATAGGTTTTAGTTTTGGTTTTGGTTTAGGTTATAGGTTTTAGGATTTGAGAATGGGTTTAGGTTATAGGTTTTGGTTTTGGTTTAGGTTATAGGTTTTGGGATTTGAGAATGGGTTCGAGTTTAGGTTGTAGGTTATGGTTTTGGTTTAGGTTTAGGTTATAGGTTTTTGGATTTGAGAATGGGTTATGGTTTAGGTTTAGGAAATCAGGCTCATGTTCGGGATTGGGTTTAAGTTTTGGTTTTCAAGTTTAGGTTTAGGTTTAGGTTAAGGAGTTGAGATTAGGATTAGGTGTAGGTTTAGCTTTAGGGAATTAAGTTTAGGTTATAGGTTTAGGGAAAGGTTAGGTTTAGGTTATAGGTTTTGGGATTTGAGAATAGTTTTAGGTTATAAGTATAGGTTTAGGTTAGGTTATAGGTTAAGGTTTTGGGATTTGTGTTTAGGTTATAGGTTTAGGTTTAGGTCTAGATTTTGGTTTAGGTTATAGGTTTTGGGAATGAGAATGGGTTCGGGTTTTTAAGTTATAGGTTTTGGTTTCGGTTTAGGTTATAGGTTTTGATTTAGATTATAGGTTATAGGTTTAGGTTTAGGTTATAGGTTTTGGATTTGAGAATAGGTTCGGGTTAGGTTATAGGTTTGGTTTTGGTTTAGGTTATAGGTTTAGGTTTAGGTTTAGGGATTTGAGAAGGGGTTGGGTTTAGGTTATAGGTTTTGGGATGAGAATGGGTTCGAGTTAGGTTATAGGTTTTGGGATTTGAGAATGGGTTCGGGTTTAGGTTATAGGTTTTGGTTTTGTTTTAGGTTATAGGTTATAGGTTTTGGTTTAGGTTTATGGAAAGGTTAGGTTTAAGTTATAGGTTTTGGGAAAGGTTAGGTTTAGGTTATAGGTTTTGAGATTTAGGAATAGTTTCAGGTTATAAGTATATGTTTAGGTTAGGTTATAGGTTAAGGTTTAGGGATTTGAGTTTAGGTTATAGGTTTAGGTATAGGTCTAGGTTTTGGTTTAGGTTATAGGGATATGGTTTAGGTTATAGGTTTTAGGTTGATGTTAAGGTTAAGGTTTAGGTTTAGGTATAGGTCTAGGTTTTGGTTTAGGTTATAGGGATATGGTTTAGGTTATAGGTTTTAGGTTTATGTTAAGGTTAAGGTTTAGGTTTAGGTTATAGATTTTGGGATTTGAGAATGGGTGTTATAGGTTTTGGTTTAAGTTTAGGTTATAGGTTTTGGTTTAGGTTATAGGTAATAGGTTTAGGTTAAGGTTTTGGTTTAGGTTATAGGTTTTTGGATTTGAGAATGGGTTCGGGTTTAGGTTATAGGTTTTGGTTTTGATTTAGGTTATAGGTTCTGGTTTAGGTTATAGGTTATAGGTTTAGGCTAAGGTTTAGGTTTAGGTTTAGGTTTAGGTTATAGGTTTATTTGAGAATGGGTTCTGGTTTAGGTTATAGGTTTTGGGAATTGAGAATGGGTTCGGGTTTAAGTTATAGGTTTTGGTTTCGGTTTAGGTTATAGGTTTTGATTTAGATTATAGGTTATAGGTTTAGGTTTAGGTTATAGGTTTTTGGATTTGAGAATAGGTTTGGGTTTAGGTTATAGTTTTTTGTTTTTTAGGTTATAGGTTTAGGTTTAGGTTTTAGGGATTTGAGAATGGGTGGGTTTAGGTTATAGGTTTTGGGATGAGAATGGGTTCGAGTTTAGGTTATAGGTTTTGGGATTTGAGAATGGGTTCGGGTTTAGGTTATAGGTTTGGTTTTGTTTTAGGTTATAGGTTATAGGTTTGGTTTAGGTTTATGGAAAGTTGGTTTAAGTATAGGTTTTGGAAAGGTTGGTTTAGGTGATAGGTTTTGAGATTGGAATAGTTTCAGGTTTATAGTATATGTTTAGGTTAGGTTATAGGTTAAGGTTTAGGGATTTGAGTTAGGTTATAGGTTTAGGTATAGGTCTGAAAAGGCCAAGCTATATGTCCTAGAGGGGGGGGGGGGGGGGTGAATAGGACTATGCCAAATTAAAATAAAATTCAGCGGAAATAAAATAAACCAACAACCTTACAACTTGAATCAATTCACAAAGCTAAATTTAAACCTTGATAAATAGATATCAAGAGATTGATTCAAATTCAGTTCTAAGGACAACCTTACACCATAATCAACAAGGGCTTATGGTAGGACAACCTTATTTCTAGAACCTCTTTTGGATCAAGAACTCAATATTAATATAAGTAAATGAAATAGCAAGGAATTGAATTTAAATGAAGAAGTAAGATCTAAATTATTACAACAATCCCCACACTTGCTTGAAATGTAAATAATTACAACATTCACATCCCCTTGTACATTCCACAAGATCAAATGATAAAAGATATGAAAATTAAGCAAGCATTCAAACCACAAGTCAAAGAGTTATAGTGGTTCGCTTGTGTGTACACCAACTGTTTTCCAACAGCCAACACAAAAAGCTACTCCACTCCTAATATCCTCACACAGGGGATATTAGCGTTCACTAACAAATAGGTTTTCACAGGTTCACCAAAAACCTTTACAATTGTGTCTTTTTCACTTGGGCTTACACAATCAAAAAACCCCTCTTTTCTGAGTTTTCTGGTTTTCCTCAGACAACCAATACAATGAGATTTTTCTGGCTCAACCTCAAACAAAACCAAAAGCAAATGAATTTTACAGAATTGTAAAATACCTCGATTTCTCCTTTTTCGTAGCAGCCGGTGGTAGAACCAATCGGAGTAGATGATTTGAATGTCAAAGTTCAATTTCCAATACTCACATTCATAAGGTTCTAAGTTCTAATTGATTTTAGATTTAACTCGTTGGGCGTAGCTAAATTTGATTTTGATTCCAAGAAGAAGGAATAAGATAATTCCTCTTTTCAAATATGATTGGAATATAGAAACAAAATCAAATTAAATAAGCTAGCAAAAAGGAATATTAAATAAGCACAATCTAGCTTAAAATAAACACAAACTTATCTCAGAGTGATCACTTGAAAATTCTTGAATTGAATGAGAGTGGAAGTTATGAAAACTCTGAATTTCGTGTTCAATTTATAGAAGCAGAAATCGCTCCTACGACTGGTCTTAGAAACCTACGACTGGTCGTAGCTCTAACAGATTTTTGAAAAAATAAGCGCGATCTTTGAAAGCCGTTCTACGACTGGTCGTGAGTACCCTACGACTGGTCGTGGGTCACCTACGACTGGTCGTAAATGTCTACGACTGGTCGTAGGACCAGTGATTTCGTCGCTGGACTTTAAGTCGTAGCTCCACGACTGGTCGTGGACGAGTCGAAGCCACACCTACGACCGGTCGAAGGACCTCCAGGACTGGTCGTGGGCGAAAAAAATTCCGAAAAATCTTCAACTTCTTAGGACTGGTCGTGGAATTTCTTGGACTAGTCGAACCAATGTTAGGACTGGTCGAACAGAGCTAGGACTGGTCGTAGAATAGACCAACCTTGTGTATTTTTAATATTTAAATAATGTATCCAAAGTGACCTACTTAAAGGGTCAACCTAAGGTCATTCAAACCTGAACTATGTCGTATGGACATTGAACTTCAACCTTTCAACGAATGTAGATAAATTGAATTATATCAGGCTTGTCAGGCTTGAGATCTTGATCAACATAGAACTACTTCATACGTTGTTTCTTCAGATTTGAACTTCAACATTGTAGCTTCTTGAGGCTTCATCATGTAGTATTTTGAGGCTTCAACATGTAGCTTTTTTGAGGCTTCAACATGTAGCTTTTTTGAGGTGTCTTGAATTCCAATAAATGATCATACAAGTACAGAACACCGATAGATGTTTTGGCACACAAAATTTGACAACCAAAGGAGCATGAGACCATAACACTTACAATCTCCCCCTTTGGCAAATTTGTGACAAAACATCCAAATAATAATAATACTTCAAATTAAAATGAAGTAGTACTCACAAATATTACTCACAAATATTCACAATAAGTTGAACAATAGAGAAGCATACACACCACAAGTTCATATAGAGAAGCAAGTCAAATATTTCATTCTCACATAACTACCCCAGAGTAATAGGTACCCCTGAGAAGATGTTTAACTCCCCCTACCCCAGAGTAATAGGTACCCCTGAGAAGTTGTTTAACTCCCCCTGAGTAATAGATAATAGGAACTCCCAAAACTTCCCCCTTTTTGTCACAAAATGACAAGGAACAAGGGCAGCAATCAAAATGAATATAGCAGTTAAAGTATAGATTCAAGAAAACTTTAGTGCATAATTCAAAAAGTCAATGAGTATGTAAAGTAAAAACAAATATTACAGACTTAGTAAAACATTCAGTCAGAACCAGAGGATGGAGCAGGATTAGAAGGATCAATTTGTGTAAACCCTTAGCAATACGCCTCATATATTTGCGTAGATAAGAGAATTGCGTATCTTGGGTAACACGAATTTGAGCCACTTGCTCTTGAAGGGAATTCAATCTCTCATCAAAATCAGAGGGCTGAAAATCAGGATCATCAGCCGAGTCTGACTCAAGTTCTTCAAACAAATCATCCATATTCACGTCTTCAGTAGGATCACTAGCTTGACCAGCATCTCTTGCTTCAGCACCAACGCCACCAGCATCCACTTGACCATCAGTAAATTCTAAAGTCATCTTGTTAAGATTGAATTATTGAGGGGAGATGATGGATGGGTTTTTCTCTAGTAGGCATAGCAATGAGCATATGATTTGCTAGCATAGTCAACAAATAACCAAAGGGTATATCACTATGTCCAGGATGTTGACGAGACAGAATAATGGAATGACAAATTAAGGAAGGTAAACATATTTTTGCACCAGAGATGACAGAATTCAAAACACGAACCATAAAAGCAGTGAGTTCGGTTTTATTACCAGCACGCGGAATAAAGATTAGAGATGAAAATCCTATGTAGTACTCTGTGTCTGGGTAACAAAAATCTTGAGGGAAGTGCATGACCTTATGAGTCCAATGAACATCCAAGTTACATAGATCTCTAGTAAGCATTCTACGTTCAGATTCAGAGAGACTGTCATGTAAAATACCAATTGGAATGCTCTCATCATTGACAGGTATTTCCATAATATCAGCAATCAAATGCGATCCACTACAAACAAACCTTCTTGAGTATCAACTTTAAAAATTAAATTATCAATAGAAAAATCACAGATACATGCAAACATGGATTGGGCAATGGACTGGTATGCAGGTCCACCCCAATGCAAGATGTTATCCCATCCCACAGATTCCAACAGAGTAGAGGAATACCATATGAAGCAATGTGATTTACATTCACAGGACGCTCAACAATAATATTTCGCATACGTAAATCCCGAACATTCGGAGGATCATTTTCGGGAGACCGAAGATGACGTTGTACAATAGAAGTTGATCTAGAAGAAGATGGACCTCTAGTAGTTTCTTTTTACTTCTAGCATCCATTTTTAATGGAGGATTTCAATGAAACCACAAGATGCAAGATAGAAAAAATGAGGTTTAATAGATCAGATTTTTCAAGATAAAACCCCAATCTTGCAATGAACGACCCAATAGATTCAACAAGAGAGTGATTGAGACACTAAATATCAAGAATCTATAGTAAAAATGCAAAGGAACCACTAACTGGAAGAACTAGGAAGGTGGGTTCGACCGGTCGTAGCTAGAGCCGTTGGTGGGAAAAGAGAAATGAGGAAGAAGTCAAAATCCCCAATTAAAGTGAAAAACCGAGTTTCACG